>JBBCBC010000007.1:4437574-4653798 GCA_037126765.1 Stenogyne calaminthoides
TCTATTTTCTGGAGATTGTGACACTGAAAATTGACTAGAGGAATGTTATATTATATTTTTTGTAACTTAGGGAGTTTTTAATGCAGGGCGATTTGTATGTGAATTGGAAAAATCTTGTTATAATGGGGGAATGCCATTAAATGCATGTTTATCTCTAGTGTCAATTTTGTACCTTTATGGATGGGTGCAATTACTCCAGGCACACCTCGTTTTTGCAGCACATATTACACTTTTTTTGATTTCCAATTATGAAAACATGGAGAATCGCTTTGACTATAACGTGAATTGTGGACATAATTCTGCGTCAGGTGTATCTTTTATGTGTATTTTTAATGGTATCAGTTGTTT
Organism: Stenogyne calaminthoides; assembly: GCA_037126765.1. Taxonomy (NCBI): domain Eukaryota; kingdom Viridiplantae; phylum Streptophyta; class Magnoliopsida; order Lamiales; family Lamiaceae; genus Stenogyne; species Stenogyne calaminthoides. Next base: position 4,437,923 of record JBBCBC010000007.1, read on the forward strand.
TTACGAATAATATTATTGGTTTAGCAATTGTATTCAATGAAGTACATCAATTGCTTTTATTGAATAGTACTCCTCAAGTTATATTTTAGAAATTCGCATTATTGTTTGATTTGTGTTTTAATGAGAGAGTTGTTTATTAGTATTTGAAATGATAATTTTTTAGATGTGATATGATAGTCACTATCATTTATCCTCTACATCCTTAAAACCAATTTATCATTTTCATATAACAACTATCGCGTTAAAACATAATCGCGATGAATGAATTCGGATTTATCTAAAAACAAAACTAAGAAGTATTAATTGTGTTACAACTTAAGTATAAAAGACTTATTCATTATTATTCTAGAAATTATAAATAATATATTTTGGAACTTGGTAAGAAAAATTTTATGAAGAACTAATGCACTTTTGGCTCCACCGGCCTAACAATTTTAACACGATCCTGTAATGTTTTTTCCCTGCACAAATGGTCCCGACCACCATTACTTATTTTGTTAATAGTTATTGCAGAAATGGTCCCATATCGTGCGTGATCAGTGTGATAATTTTATTTTAAAGAAATTTTTTGTGTGATGAATTGGAGGTTTTATAGAAGGGATTCGATTCAACTCATGCAAAACAGGTCAGTTGGTGCCAACATACTTATATACATGCCCCAACTATTTGAACAAAAAAACATACCGTGACTTTCAAAAGAGAGAAATGGATGGCTTATGCGCTAAATTGAACTCATATGAGCCCAAAAGAGTTAATATACTTATATACATGCCCTAAAAAATAGAACTCAAATTGATCTCATACATATGCCCAAATTGATCTCATACATATGCCCCCCCAAATAAAGTGGTTTACATGTCCTTAAATGGAAGGAAATCACCCCCAATAAAGGGTAAATGCGTCCGATTAGAGCACAGCCATTTCAAATCACGTCCTTGCTCAAGAAGTATTCATGGGCGATCCACATATTTACGAGCTTGGATCGTAATACTAATTATAGTGTACAATACATATGTAAAGGGTCGGTTTATTTACACCCCATAATTGGTGTAGAAACACACGTGATACGATATGCTAATTATATACATTTGACATATTAATTTAATTTTTTTAATATATTTTATATGTATATATATAATAAAATATAAATAAATGGCGTTATTCTTTTGTATTACATCCTAATTTTTTTTGAAAATTTGTATGTCGCACCCATATCTTATCGCCTCTACGTACCCCCAAACCTCTGCTACATAGTTAAAAACAAAAGAACACTTCTATTTTAAATTTATGAAATAACTCAAGTGCAAACAAAATTATATTTTTTTCAAAAAAAAAAAAAAAATTCATATTTTTTAAGACCTTTCTTGAACTCTCACCTCGTCCCTCAACTGACTTGTAAAAAGTAATTAGGATTATATTTAATTAAACTCTAATATTTTTAATTGATTAAATTTTTATCTTTTGCAGGTTTATTAAAGTGTTGGAGCTCGAAAATGAATTGTATTTACATTCTTCCAACGTGAATTGTATTATTTTAATATTTATTGCAACGTGGATTGTTTTATTTTTTAATATATGTTGTGTTGGATTATTTGAGACACGAATTGCTTTGATATTTTGTTAAAATAGATTGTTATTCATAATTTATTTTTTTAAAAAATTCTCTAAATGATTAAGATTTTTAATATGAAACAATATAATGATATTTTGGTATGAACGTTAAATATATTGAAAATTCGATATGTATATGCGATGTGATTTTGATATACCAAAATTTTTTAGGGTACAAGATTGACTTGGCTCTGGATTTTGAAAGCAAAAAATTTATTCTTCTTCTCTCCCCTGAAGTCTGCGGGATCATTCGTAAGTAGAAAAAACAAAGTATAGGGACAAAAGTAATATCGAACCACGGAATTTAGGCGCTGTATTTATTTAGTCTTGTAATTTACACGATATTATTAACTAACGAACCAAGATGCGTAGAAAAATAAAAACAAACAAGAAAAAGCAAATAAAACATAAACAATAAAAAGTGTGCACCCGGTAGGATAAAAAGCGAAAAGAGAACGCGAATCCCAAGTTTAGTGATCAAATGCGAAAAAATTAAACAAATGAATCAATAAAAATTATCTGTCTATTTCAATCATTGATGATAACACTTTTTAAACTAATAAGACTATAATAAAGAAAAGCCATATAGAGGTCAGCAGTTCATGTGGGGTAATATAGTCTTTGCGATAAGGTGTTCGTTCTAGTAGAAGGTCTCCCTCCTATCCCCCATTTTTTATTCTTAATTTTAGTGAAATCTGTCAGCTAACCACGGGTTCAACACCAAACATCCTCTCTGAATGGATAAATTTTTAATTAACGTTTAATGGGTTCTCCTCAACTCATAAATTTGCACTTCAATCGCACTCTGTGACTACCTCGTTTATAGCAAGTATGATTTAGCACAAAAAATTAATAAAGAAACCAATCCGAAACCATAAAGCGTAGTAAGAATCAACAACAACTTTTAAATAAAATAGCCAAGAATAATTAAATTAAAAACATAAGTTGAATTGTGACGTATTTCTTCTGGAATGGAATTTGGGAATTCGATGGCCAACATGCCGCTGCTGCTGTCCTCTTTAATTCCTTTCAATTCTTCCTAAATGGCAATTAATAAATGGTGGCCGGCTGGAAATTGTTGGCAAACGAAATGGGTCCATGACAAAGCTTTTGAATTAATTAGGATGAAATGCTTGCTGCTTGCTTAATTCATTTTATGGCAGATGTGATAAAATAAATGGGCAACCCCTTTTAATTTTAAATGGGCTGCTCATCATGGCTCATTTTTAATTGCAAGTGGGCCGCCTTATGGGCCCCTCTAAACTTGGGCCTCCTTTTCTTCTCAATCTCACTCATTTCTAATTTATTTCTTCGATCGGACTCGATAAATAATAGGCACAAGTTTTGCTCCCAACATATCCTCAATTTCTTTACAAAATAAACAAAAACACTACCTTTTCTCCCACAATTAAAGACAATTAATCAATTTTGATAAAAAAAATGCATGAAACTCAAATCAAAATTAAGCTAAAAAGAAAGATGAATTTCAAGAATTTTAACACTAACAATGAGATCGTTAATAATTTTCAAATATCGAACTTTCGATAAAACGCCCTTTGGTTTTTTTGATTTAAAACCATGCACCCCCCTTGTCTATATTGGTTACCAAACATGTGATAATTTAATTTAGCAGTTCATGATATGACAAGCATAATACAGTCCTACGTGCATCGTCATTTTACTCAAAGCGCATGAACTCGATTTATGACTTTGTAAGAGAGAGAGAGTTCGAGAAAGCCCTATTAGCTAGCATTTATGGAATGTGCCAAATTTGGACATTCACGCTAAAATTCGAAATCTAACAAGTGAAGAAAAACGGATATTAATTTAGTTCAATCTAATGATACGAACCAAAATTAGTTAAATAGAGGATATTTAAAATTGAGAGTACTAAATTGGACGCATATACAACAAATAAACGTGATCTTTCCCCTGCTCATTAAAAAATTATTCTCTATATTTTGGCAGGTGGTTTTTTCACCCTCTGTTTTGGCCCTAAAGACTATCTTATCCACAATCCAATCCAACTCCAACCCATTAATAAATAATTAATTTACCTCCACACATATAATTTATAACTCAATCCAATCTTTCTTCTTTTTCATACTTATCAACAACCCAACCCAATCTAAAATAATATTTTTTTCTGTTATTTAATAATTATATTTATCTACACATTTTTTATTATATTAATACAGGGATATATTAAATTATTTAATTTTTAAAATTTGTTATTTTAATAAAGAAAAAATTACTATGCACTTAAAATAAAATACAATTTTAATAATCTTTTTGTGTTCAAAATTTAGGTAAATTTTAGGTGTTTGGATTATTTGGAGTGTTAGAAAAATAATTTGGATATATATATACATGATAAAAATGATAGAATTTGGAAAGATAAAAGAATGGGAAGATAAATGAAAAGAAGAATATAAATTGTATTGATTTAAAATATATCAATATTTCATAATACATTTAGATAAAAAAAAAAAAATTAATTTTGATATATATATGCATATATATTTTTAATAAATAATATCACCATAATGAAAATATAAATAATTATTCTATAAAAATATAAAGACATCCAGAAGAATGTGACATGTGGCGCTCCTGTTTTGAGATCTGCGCCTTGGGTTGATCTGCTAGCCGCACTGATCGGCATTAGGTAAATGAATTCTGAATTATTTTTTTTATTTTTTTTGTCGTTATGCATCGATTGGATTTTGGGCAAACCAACCGATAAAGATAGTCTAATGCTCATTAAAAAATACCATTTCAAGGGGCCAAGAGGATTGTTAGAAGCGTAAAACGTAAAATAAGTGTATAAGCTAAAAATACTTAATTAAATTTGACGAAGTTAATCTTTCCTAAAAGTCTTATTTTTACATTTAACATTCATTATTTAATTAGTCAGATCATTTTATCGAGCAGCTATTTATTATCATTTAAAATGATAAAAAAGACTTTTAGGTGGAGCATTTATACCATCTACCATCTATCATACAATTTCTTTAAAAGTCGGCTTTATTATTTAATATATTAAAAATAACTACGCCACTAAAATACTAATTTCAAACAAACAAATGTCTTTCTAAAAAGGTGATTTTGGGATTTTAGATAATTTAGGTCCGCTGTGTCCATTTTAATCATGTTTTTATTTTTGACAAAAATGATTAAAGTAAAAAATATGCGGACTTAAATTTGACAAAACTATGAACCAAAATTTGATACTATAGAAACCAAAAATGAATAAGTAATAATCCTAGCAATACTTAACGACGAGATTGATTATTATAATCATACACTAATAAATTAACTTTCTTATGCCGACAGTTTTTCACCCACTCTGTCTTTTGCTATGTCAATGTTCATTAATAAATGCAACTGCCGACAGTTTTTCACCCACTCTGTCATTTGCTATGTCAATGTTCATTAATAAATGCAACTGGTATCACATTGATAGTTATGGATTTATATCAGAGACAACGACCCCGGAAAAAAAAAAAAAAGAAAGTAGTAATTTTAAAAAATGCAATTTTTTATTTATTTTAAATCTGACGCAAAAATCAGATTTGTTAAAAAAATTACACTTTCAGATCAAAAGTTACATTTACTTGGCTTTAAAATTTTTTATTTTTGCACTTTGTACCTTAAATTTTTCACACCCTTATATTTATGCTAGGTCCGTCAGTTAGTGAATACTAATTAATTAATATTTTGCTATTCACATATATTATATAATATATTTCACTAATTGAAGATTGTAAATTTCTTATCATCTAAAGGTTAATTACCTTTAATTTATATGGTGATTTTATTTTAAATTTTAAATTTTTGTGAGAAATTATTTATAGTATTATTATTAATTATTAATTTTGATTTATCCCTTACCTATTCGGAGTTTCTCTTTTAGCAACTAGTATAGAGATGAGTTGTTTGGTTGTTTGGTAGAGATGAGTTGCACATGACTATGGCTTTCATGGACCCTACCCTCCATAATAAATAATATTATCTCTAGCTATATATTTCAACGGTCATTAATAAATGCGACGTGTATTACATTGCTTAATTATGAATTCATATTTACATTGTATCACTCTTCCCCTTACCAAATACTACCAATTGCTTCTAGCCTGCTAAATATTCGTTTCATTTTTAGTGAGATTTATTTGAAAAAAAAAATCAGAGATGGATGGGTATGCTTTCCATCGTGTATATGATGTTAAAAATAGGCAGGATTAAAATTGGGCATAAAAAGGAACTAATGTTTTTTTAGCAAAAAAGGACCTAATGTTCAAAAATAAACATCTACACTGAATAAAAAATTCGTGTATTTTTACTTTTCAATTTTGGATCATTGATTTTTTTTTTCAAAATATTAGAGTAAAAATTAACTTTTATATTATGCAATATATATTAGTTGATATCTAAAAACTGTTTCATCAGGAAATTGATTTTTTTTATAGGAATGACACGTATTAATACATTTTGTAATATGTTTTAATTTTTCACTAAATACTTAATAATATCCACTCCACAGAATGTGAATCACAACTTTAATGGCATGTAGAATATACTTTTATAAAGAAAAAATAACACCCTTTAATTATCACTATTAATGGCTTTAATAATATAAGTCACACTCATGTCAAGCAATTTCACAAAATTTTTTGTGTGAAACTTGTTCACCATAAGAGGCTCTAGTGTGCAAATTTCAGATATAGAAAAATCTATAAAATTGCTCTAAATCAATAACTACACCCCTGTACTAAATAATTAACCCTAAATTATGACCTATTTGAATGAACCATGAATCTAATCGGGGCAGACCGAAAACAATGAACCACTCTGATTTGTATTACATTCATCAATTATAGAATTTAGTTGAAAATTAAAATTTTTGCGTCTATATAAATTCGACACTTGAAACATTTAATAAAAATAGGGCTAATTGCACAAAATCCCCATAATTTGAAAATATTGTGAAAAAATTCTCCTCAAGTGATTCGGTAATTGCATGAAAACCCTCAATAATAATTTACTAAATCCAAGCAAATTATTCATTTTTTTATAAACGATTTATCTATTTTATTTATTTCACGTGTTATGTCCTCTATAATATAGTCACAACTTCAATATTTGTAAAGAGATAATTGGAAAAATGAGAAAATAGCTAAAATGGTTAACCAATTTTGGAAAAAAGGGGATAATTCGCTTAATTTAATAAACTACGAAGGAATTTTGTGCAAATTCCAAAACCACAAAGGATTTTCATGCAACATTTTCAAATCACGAGAGTCTCGTGCAATTAACCCATAAAAATATTATCTCTATATTTGTTTAATTTCACGCTCATTAATAAATGCAATTGGTGTATTACATTGATTAATTATGAATCAAATCCATCTACCCCTAAACACTAAATAATGAACTCCTAAATTCTACACCTATTCAGTAAGAACGAGCTTAATCACCAAGATAAACTTGGTAGGAACTACGAACTATCTTAATTTTTTATTTACTTCACCAATTACAAAATTTGATTGTAAATTAAAAGTTTTTTTAAATGATAAAAATTTTCATACTTGATCATTTTTTATTTCTATGTATTTAATTGGAAAGGACACATATATTTTTATTTTCATGGTGTATATTTTGTAAATAGAGAATTCGGGATGGATTTAGCCCCGCCCATAATTAAATTGTTTTTTTGATCGGGCCCATAATTAAATTGTTTTGTAACTTTTTAAACTTTGCCGACAGTTCTTCACCCACACTGTGTTTGACTATTCCAATGCTCATTAACAAATGCAACTTGTGAATATTTAATTAACTAGTTACGCGATTTTTAAATTAAAAAATACAACATTCAAGTAAATAATATATTTAATAATTAATATAAATATGTGTATGCACTAAAAGCAAATTAATAATTATTTAAAGTGTATATTAATAAACTTGTTTAAATCTTAAATATTTGAAATGAAATTATTATGTCAAATATTACCTTCTAATATAAAGTTGAAACCTGCAAATCAAAATATAAATTGATGAAGAAAAATTTTAAAAAGAGAAAAATGAAACAACTTTTTTTTAAAAAAATTAATATATTAATTAATATGTATTAATAAAAAATTAAAAGTGAATAAATTATGATATAAAATAATCTTGTTACATTAAAATAAATTAAGATATATAAAATTAATCATTAAAAAATTAATAATTAAATATAATTCATAATAATATGAAAATTTTAGATTGAATATTTTACTTATATAAAAATTAAGTCAAATGAAAATTTACTAAACAAAGATAAAGAAAAAAAATTAAATAAATAAAATATAAAGTAATAAGACAAAACTCAGTTATGTGGCCCATATACATCGTGAGATGGGATCAACGAATACAAATCAACATCCACCCTCCCAAAGTGTTAAAAGAATCAACGCCAATTACGCATCTATTTCAATTTGAGACGATGTCATTTAAAGTGTGTCTCAAGAATAAATATTAATTACATATTTTATAACATTCCGACATACTTTAAATATCTAAATAATTAGAAACTTGTACTGTGACATGTTATTATCATCTATAAATCAAATTCATTATTTACTTTTCATATAATTGTCACCTTTAATTAGGACGATCATCATCGATATCTGACATAATATGACACTCAAGCAGAGAAATTCCATATTAGTGGGCTTGAGGGATGTTTAAAAAAATCGATGTATGATAAAATGTTAGATATAAAATAAAGATTATTAATACAAAAGAAGCTTAATCTTCAATAAAATAAATATTTAAAATATTTAAAATTTCTAGATTGACTTAGTTGGTAAGTAACATAAATATTATCTAAAAAGTTTAAGGTTCAAACCTTAATTATTGCAATTTGTTTTATAAAATTACATATTAAAATGTCACATGGATCTTACATTTTAACTATAAAACAAATAGTAAAAATAACACATCAATACAATAAAAATGTGACATATCATTTAAATTAACCTCAAGATACAACATCCAAATTAATCACAAGATTTATTATCATAAAAAAAACCTCCCCCTATTAATATATAGAGGATTTTTTAGCAAAAAACTTAAAAAAAAAAAATTGGACATATACTATCTACTTGGGTTTGGTGTTAAAATAAAAAGGGTTTTTGTCTCACACATCTGGATGAGAAAAAAGAAAGGGATTTCCAAATCCTATATAAGAAGTTTTTATTGCCTTTATTCTAGTCTTAACACACTGTTTTAGTATAATTTTGATTCTAATTAAATTCATTTTTCGTATTTGTGAGAAGGTGAGAATCAAGTGTAGATTTGAATAATGTAGGGTGTCGGCGAGAGAGAAAAATCCGTATGATTGTAAAAATTATCATATAGTGACAAGTTTCTTTTTGTGGTCCGTGGTTTTTCTCGATTTTGGAGTTTTCCACGAAACCTTGTGTTGTTGATTGTGGTTTTTTTAACTGTTTTATTTCTTGTTTGTTTTGTTTTTTCCTGGTATGAATGGGGGATGGAGTCTCCAACACTATCATCGTTAGGTATACGATTACCACTTATGCTTTTAAAGTGTAAAAAATTAATTTTTTTAAAATAGTAACATTTCATATTTATAATAATGACTCTTCATTTCATTTTTTTTTTTTTTTGAAGAAAGATGAAATATCATTAATTAGTCTGAGATGTTCAGACCTTCAACCCAATGATATAAAAATTACAATTTAGAGGGTAAACATTCTAGAGGTTGAAATTCCCAATCATAGTAAGAAGAATAAACGAAAGTGGGTAATGAGATCTAATCCACTTCCAATTTAACCTAACTTAATGTCATCAATCAATTCATCCAAGGTGTCTGTATCATCCTTAAAAATGATTCCGCTATTTAACCTTCCAAATTTTCCCATACAAAAGAGCTTGCCACACTAACCCGAAAGATTTTACGCCCGACAACCTTTCGGGTTCAACAAAAGCACTAAAATGATCCTCGGCATGAAGCGAGCAAAATGGGTTGTTGAGCCAAATGGACAAAAGCGTCATTTAAGGTGTGGACCAGACGATACCAAAAATTTTTTCGCCATATCGTTATCATCGAAATTTTCGACAATCAAAAATTTCATACCGCTGTCGATCTGAAAATTCGGTATACCAAAAATTTCGGGAAGATATCAAATTTTCGCATATTACATAAATTTATATCGCATCGAAATTTCAATATATACCCCAAGATATCGAATATTTTGGTATACCGAATTTTTCAAGATAATTGTATATTTTTTCTAAGATATCGAATTTTTTTCCAGATCTATCAAAATATTTCGATACCTTGTAATATTTTGGTTTTTCGGATATCGAAATTTTCTATATTTTCATATATTATCGTCTGGGGAAAAATTTCGTAAAATCGATATTTTTCGATGCGGTAAGTGCGTATACCGTATTTCTCCACCCTAGGGCGTGCCAAACGAAACAAAGCAACCTGACAAGAGAAGAGCAGTGGTTTGAAGTTTCAAATGCCCGGCAAAAAAGAGAGCATGATCCGGACCCCAATCCATCGAAATACCACGAACGAAGATTATCCTTCGTAGGAATTCTTTCACGGACCACCTTCCAAGCAAAAGTCAAATCTTTGACGGATCGTCTTCCACCACAACTTGTGCCACAAGAAATGGTTTTGTTGATCATGGGATGCAACATGCTCGATCTCTTCATTATCGACGCGTCTGGATATTCCAATACCAACACATCAAACTCCGTGATTTATATTGGCATTCGCAACGTTTTTGATCAGTTATGGTTGAGGGTTCTCAATCTAGGTTGGTTCCGACTATATTCTAACATTCTTAGACCGATTCATGTTACTAGCTACAAACGCTTTCTACCAAAAAGTACTATCTCGAATAGGTTTTGGGATTTTGCTCACCGATTTCGCCGTAGGTTTAGGGGGGTTGTTGGGGAATTAATTGTCTTGATTCATTCTATGAATATTTAAATACAAATTTAATTCTATCAATTATTACTAGCATGAATTAATCATATATTAATTCAAATAATAATTCAACAACAAATCACGCATATAAACAAATTCACATAAATCCTACGACTTTTTAATAACTACGGGTTTACGGAACTAACCTCTTGGAGTGGCAATGGTCTCACGATATATAAGAACACACTAAAAAAGCCTTCCCAAGTATTCTCTTTGTCGTCAATCCTTGGAAGGAAAACTCGCGAACAATTAACAAAAGGGAAAAAAATAAAATTTGTTGCACCACCTTTGTGGATTTACTAATTTTTTTCAAGACATGAAATTGTACACTTTCAATTGACGTTTTTAAAAATAAAAATCACGAATGCTTTCAAAATATTTGATATTTTATCGACGATATATTTTTCCGAAAAACCAATTTTCGTCCTCGGATGAAACATTGATCCCCTATTTATAATAGAGGACGAAACTTAGGGCTCAAAATAGGGTTAGGAAAGATCTTTTCGATCTCCAAAGAAATCTTGAATATATCCCATATATTCTTCTTTTCCATGTGTATTTTTCCCCACAAAAATCTCACACCCTTATTTAACCCATTTTTTTCGAAATTAATAGGAGACTTTTCAAGATTGGATCTTTCTTTTGAATTTATGAGATATTCTCAGATTCCAAGAATACATATCTTTTTCCATAAAATCTTTTCAAGAAAATCAAGAAAAATCATTCTTCCTATTATTTTACTCTATATATTTCGAAAATTACAATTAAAAAAACCAAGTTAAAATTTCTTGAATTTATGATAATCTTGATTCCAAGTTAATCTTATCTCCTTTTCATAAAATCTTTTCAAGAAAATTCTTCTCCTTTTTCTTTAATAATTTCAAATTCAAGGAAAATAATGCAACAAAATTTTATTTTATTTTTAAACACCTTTTTTTGCCATTGGACTTTTTGTTGCCGCCACTTGGAGGCCTTTAGGATAATTAAGATTGGATCCAATTGGATCTTGAATTATCAATATTGAGCCACAATATTATTCAAGCCCATAAATATTAATTAATCCCACTACATAATTAATATTGCACTATCCATCTTAACCCATATTATTTGTAATATGGCTCAAGTTATTATTTCCGTGTTTAAGATTATTCTGCCCATTAATTAATTCAAACCATCAAGCTTTTCCATTAATTAATATCTTTTGTCCTTGCTACGAATCTGTTCAACATTATTATCTATACCTAAAACTAGTTAAACCTGCAAAGATTTTGGTGATGATAAAACTTATGAACCTCCCAAGAAATCGAACAAAGCGTGCTTCACAACGATTCTAAAGATAAATCTTAAGAATTAAATGCGACCAATAATATTGCCAAGATATAAAGATTAAATCTCGTTGATTCTCACCGTAATAAGTCAAAGCAATAATTACTAACCACACGCGATCCTATTTAAGGGAATTGAGATTAAGAAATAATGAACCACCGGCGTCTAATTATTCCTAGGCCTGGTCTGAAGAATTTGTCCTCACTTGTCCTCTCTTCAAATAAGATTATTAGACATGCATTAGTGTAATCTCTTAAGACAAAATTCAATACGTCTTTACAACAACCTTTCACGATGGATTGTTCATTTCCATCTGCGTCATGAATGGTGTCTTTTTGGTTCTGAATCATTAATTTAATCTACGTGATCTCGGTATCACTAAATTAACTACAATGTAATACGACTATTTATTGAGCAGTTATCAAAATATATATGTAACATTCGATGATATTTAAAGCGTCGAATGATAAACAATTTATTTCAAAGAAATAAGTCCAAAATTCATCGATTATATAAAGTAAAAGATATCTTTCCAAAGATAATCCCAACAGGGTAGTAAGAGAATTCCGCCTCATCTAAAGTTCTAACTGTGAGAGGGATTTTAATAATATATTTATTTAATTTCCTCAACACTCACTCGCGGGTAATCATCATTCTCGCCTTCGGAGGAGAGCCCAACAGAAATGACAATTTAAATGGGTGGAGTGCTTCCACGGAATCGAACCCACAACCCCGCTTTGATACCATAAGAGAATTAAAATCTCATCTAAAAAGCTCGATCTGTAAGAGATTCCGCCTCATCTAAAAGGCTCTTTGTGTAGAGAGAGGTTTTAATAATCTATTTATTTAATTTCCTCAATGGGTAGACTAGGGTAAAGTTTGGTTGGAAAGTGTTTACACTCGCTCACAAACACTCAAGGCAATCATCAAACACTCAAAACAACGATAGGCGTTCAAGATCACAAAGATCATTCACTTGCCCGGATAGCGTTGATATTAACACCCAATCTTAATTTTTAGCAATTAGTCAATGAGTTTATAATGTGCACGTCTCTTGGTTGTTTGGTAGAGATGAGCTGTACATGTCTCATTTTCAATTATTTTAACAAGATGATCATCATGATTGATGAATATTAAAGATACAATAAAAATTTCTGCATTTTAAATTTTATTATTTCCTAAATTTCTAGGGTTTATGGTGCCAGGTTTCTTTGTATTTTATATGATTTATAGTGACGCATAAAAATTGTAGAGTTATCCGTCATGTGATTTCTTTTGTATACACAATAACTATATGAGAATGAATTATGTTTAATTTCATAAAAAGTTGGGACTTGGAGTGATGAAAAATTGAACTCCCCATGATATTGTAATTGATCGGCCGAAATAAAATGTTAGTGGGAAGGGTTTATGAAGTTATGGGTATATAAAATCTATTTTCATACCTATTTATACAAGGGAATCATAGTCATTTTAAATATGTCTATTTTAATCTAAAAAAATATGGGGTGTGTTTAGAAGATTTTGAAGTGTGGATAGTGAGATTCTTTTATATTAACTCACTTTAATCCTAGCCTTAACCAGGTGGCTTAACCCACCTGGTCTTTGGGCTCCTCATTTGAGTGGAAGATCCAGGTTCAATTCATTTTTTTAAAAGTTATAGAAGTTATAAGATGAATTGATGATTTTTTGAAATATTTAGGTGTTTCATGTGCTAACAACTAACAACTAACTTTTTGCCGATAAAAAAAAAAATTTAATCCTAGCATTACTTATCGATGACATTGATCATTATAATTCTACACTAATAAATTAATTTTCTTATCTGTCAAAAAAAAAAAATAACTTTCTTATGCTATATTTTAATAACTCTGCCGACAGTTTTTCACCAACTCTGTCCTTTGCTATGTCATCATTAATAAATGCAACTGGTATCACATTGATTAGTCAAGGATTTATATTTATGCTAAGTCTGTCAGCTAGTGAATATCAATGAATTAATATTTAGCTATTCACAAATATTTATAATAATGCACAAATTTCGTGTAATGATATTAATTTATAAGATAATAATATAAATTTTATATTATTAATAAGTTTAATATGAGACCCCATCTATATAATACTCCTCCAATTTAAAATATAAGATATTTTGATAAAGAAAAAATTATACCAAAATTAGTCTTTATTTAATAATAAATTATCTTTAATGATATAATAGGAAGAAAAAAGAAAGAAAGAAAAAGAATATTAAATAAGGACGAATTAGAAAAAATAGAAGTTAGAACATCAAATAAAAAAAAAATAATCACGATAAAAAAAAAACATCTTATATTTTGAATAGAAGGTAGTATATTTTATTAATTAAAGCTCCGTGAAATATAATTTAATTAAAAAGAAAAGTAGATAAAAACAGAAAAGAAACATATAAAATAGAAAGAGCATCATTTAATTTTATGTAGTAATACACACTTCTTTTTTATGGTAACATATTTATATTCTTTTAAGAAAATACATCTGACCCAATTCTATCTACGAGTTTTTAGCCCCTTCCCTCCTAGTGTCTGTTTTAGCAATTGGTATGGGTAATCCGTCTCTTGGTTGCACATGCCAAGGGTTTTTCGTGACCCATACTCTCCATAATAAAAAATAAAGTGAGTCTTATGTGTATTCAATACACTGTGTATTTATAGTATATTTTAAAATTATGTAACTTATTTATATTGAGCTGTGCAATAATTTTTTTCATTTTAATAAATTATATCTTTTAGAATAATAAGTTGTATGATTTCAAAATACACTATAAATACACGGGACACTCGAATACATACAAGACTTAGCCTAAAAAATATTATTTCTAGCTGTATGTATTTTGGGCACTCTGTCTTTTGCCTATTTCAACGCTCATTAACAAACGGAACTTGTATTACATTGATTAATTATGACTTCATATTACAACTGTGTCTATTTTCTTATCACTCTTTCATAATCCCCTTACCAAATACCATTTGATTCTAGCCTGCTAAATATTCGTTCCATTTTAGTGAGAAATTTTGTTTGAAAAAAAATCAGAGATGTTTGGGTCTGCTTTTGATAGAGTAGATGAAGTTAAGAAAAAAATTGAGGGTCTTCTACTAAAACCTAGTGATATTTCGTTTAATTCCGAGTCTGAAGAAATCTTAAAACTTGTATACAAGCAAGTTGATTCCTTTGAAGAAACTGCCAAAATAACTCTTAATACTCGCTTGGACAAATCAATCACGATGGAAGTTGAGGAATTGGAAGTCATCGTAGATGAGATTGTATCAAAATCTGAAAGGAATGATGATGATGATGATGATGATGATGATGATGATGATGATGATGATGAAGAAGAAGAAGAAGATGGGGTTGGATTGTGGGTGGAGAATCTAAAACAAAGAATTGAATCCTTCACCCCTCGGCTGAAGATGGAGGTGCAGAGCTGCTCAGATGGATTATACAACTTCATTCCTCACCAAGAAGAAGAAGACGTTGATGATACCCTTGTTTCATCAAGGGTGATAGGAGTGCCTGACGTGTATCAGCAACTGAAAGATAAAGTAATGGGTAAAAGGCAATTTATATCACTTGTTGGTATGCCAGGCATTGGCAAGACTACACTTGCTAACAAACTTATCCATGACCCAATGATCGTAAAAACACTTCGACCATTGTGTGTGGGTTCGTGTGGGCAAAAATTGTCGACTAAAAGATATCCCACGGCGCATTCTAGCAGAGATGGATCCCAACGGCCTTGAAGGAGATGAGGAAGCAGTTCATGAGTACTTGAAAGCGAGTTTGAAGAGTAAGAGATACCTCATCGTGTTAGATGATGTATGGGACAGATTCGCGATGTATCTCTTCAGTTATAGGTATTATATAAACCATCCTTTTCTTCACCCGGAGAGTGCAAGTCGAATCTTGCTTACGAGCAGGCTGCAACAACTAAGCAGATTTCGTAATAGTCTTATTGTTTTGGGGAGCATTGTAACTATGCGGTTACTGAACAAAAAAGAAAGTTGGGATCTACTTTGTGATAAGGTGTTTTCTAAAGGTTCGTCATGTTCTCCTCAATTTGAGAAAGCTGGAAAGAAAATTTCTGAGAATTGCGATGGTCTTCCTCTAACGATTCTCACGGTTGCTCGCCTGCTCTCCCAAGAGGAGAAGAGCACCCTCGAGTACTGGAACGAGGTTGCAGCAAAAAAAAGTCATCAACTTTTTGTAGACGCATACGATGAAATATTAAAGGTACTACTACCAAGCTACACATACTTGCCTCCACTTTTACAGATGTGCTTTCTCTTTATAGGACTCTTTCCTCGAAACCACGAGATTCTTCGGTCCAAGCTCATCTATTTATGGATGGCTGATGGGTTCTGAGTTAAATATAAGCATAAATTCAGATTATGATGCTGTTGGGTGTTTGGAGGAGCTTGTTTCCAATAATATTGTTATGGTCTACAAGAAAAGCAATTATACTTATTATCATAGTGTCAAAACTTGCGGCCTCCATACTTCATTATGGCACATGTCTAGAAAAATAGCTAGGCAGACCAAGTTTGCAGTTGTCTTTAGCAGTCCTGATGATTGCTTAGAAGATGGTATAGAAGGATGTCATCGATTGTCCTTCAACAACAATGTTTTATTTGCCATCAAAAGTGCGAATAAATCAGTTGAGGATAATTATGCATCAGTTGCTCTTTCTCTCCTGTGTTTTGGTCCCTACCATGAATATCAAGTACCACTGTGTTTTCGTTTGAAATTGTTGAGGGAACTTGATGCTATTTCAATCCGTTTTTACGAGTTCCCTATGGAGGTACTACAACTAGTTCTGTTAAAGTACCTTGCTCTTACTTCGAATGGAATGATCCCACCCTCCATTTCTCAGCTCTCATCCCTTCAGTTCCTTATCATTGATCGACATCAGAACATCAAGTCTTGTAGGGACCAATCATATCTGCCTGTGCAGATATGGAGCTTGCAAGACTTAAAACATCTTCAGGTTATGGGAAGCGACTTACCAGATCCTCGTGGGGCTTCCTTGTTTCGCTTATCAACGCTTTTAGACGTAAGTGCTCGTAGTTGCACCGAGGCCGTTTTTAAAGGACTTCCTGGTCTAAACGAATTAAAGATTCGAATTGAATTGACACCTGATGATGGTACACCTTCGAGATGGTTCACCCATATTTCCTATCTTGACAAGCTACAGTTTCTTAAATGTATTATTGTTAATCCTGTGGCTGTTCCCCCAGTTGTTCCATTTTCGAGCTTCCCACCATTGAATTTGAGAAAATTGAGTTTGAGTGGATTGGGATATCCTTGGAAAGAATTGAGAAATATTGCTTCTATACCAACACTTAGTGTGCTCAAATTGAAAAGCTATGCTTTCCAAGGTCCAGAATGGGGAGTTGAAGAAACAGGATTCATTCAGCTTGATTCTCTTGAAATTGAAGACACTGACTTGGTGGATTGGCAATTTGGACTTGGATCCTTTAAAATATTTCGGAGCTTAGTATTAAAATGTTGTTTTAAATTGGAAAAGATTCGTGGAGATTTCGGAGAGAATCTTCAAAAGGTTGAACTGTATGATTGCAACCCTTCATGTAAAGAGGAAGTGATAAAGGCCATTAGAAAATATTCAGCATTTTGTGTCCTTGATGTCCATTCTTCATGGGATGATGAGAAGCTCAAGACGTATACTCGTGAAGATATCATTGCTAAAGGTTAGTCATTCGATTTCATTTAAACTATTGTTGCAACTTGTAAAAAATAGCGTATGTTTGTGTATTGAGATATGCAGCAGGTACATTGAAGGCTGGTGGTGGATTGACTATGATTATTGCATATTTAGGATCATTTTACTTTTATAAGTAATCAAAGAGTTAATTGGATGTTTACCTTGATTACGATTTTTTTTTTTTTGTATTATTTTTGTGGGTTTCAGATGTTTTAATCTAGAATAATTTTACTTGTGGAATTGTTTTTTGGCATGCATTTGAAGCATATTTTAATTTAAATTAATTAACTTGCTAACTAACATACCTTTTCTCTGTAGGTTACATCTTGTAAACAACCTCTTGGAGCAATGAACAATAATTCAAAGATCAGAAGACTTTAACAGGTAATTAATTGTGTGTTTAAGAGAAATTGTTGCTCTGTTTTTTCAATGTGGGTAATTTAGACGAATTTGAATAGAAGTCTAATTATCAAATGAATAATATACACTCTACATTTCACAATATTTGATGTTTCAAATTATTGCAAATTATTGATGTTTTGATTCGAGGTTGAAGGATTTCTTCCCTTTATATACATTTACATCATTAATTCACTTAATCATGCAATGCTAATCATGTGTATGAGCAATGTACTCCATGTTCTTTAGCTTTAAGTAACAAGTGTCTACAAGGTTAAGAACAAAATAACATTTCATTGTAGATTTATGAAATAACAAGTGCAAAATAGAATCTTTTTTTCTTTAAAACAAAAAATTGAAAAAACTACATTGTAGATATACTTTAAGAAAAGCGAACCAAGTGCGGATACCGAGTAATAGAGAAAAAGCTCTGTTTTAGCCTAGTAACAGAATCTAGTTTCATTTAAAAAAATTCTTCAAGTCTCACCCCATCCCCCTCAACTTGAAAAGTAGGATTATATTTATTTAAACTCTAATATTTGTAATTGATTAAATTTTATATTTTGCAGGTTCTTTGAGATCTTGGAGTTAAAAATGAATTGTGTTGTTATCTTCAAGCATGAATTGTATTATTCTACTATTTATTAATGTAACATGGATTGTTGTATTTTTTAATATCTATTATGTTGGATTGTTGAGACATAAATTGCTTTAGTATATTGTTAAATAGAAAATAGATTGTCATTCATAATTTACATAGTTTTTGTATAAAAAAAAATACGATATGAACGTTAAAAAGGGTATATTTTTTAGATATTTTTTGCGATATATAGCAAAAAATCGATACAATATATATGATATACTGACATGCAATTTTATTGAATTTTGATATACCTACGTTTTTTGGTATGCGGTGCCGAGAATACAATTTTCAAATATCGAAAATTTCGATAGAGCGTGCTTCTATATTTTTAGCATCTTAGCACCAAACCACCCCTAATCTGTACACACTCATATGTGATTCGATTTGATCAATTTAGCGCAGTTCATATGAGTATATGACAATTAATCTAGTTCTACATGCACGGACCATACACATTGAACTTTGATTTGCACTATGTAAGCAAGAAAGTTGAAAGGCCCCGATTAGTTTGGGGTGGGCATTTTATTTGAGTATTCAATTACATGATCGACGGGTATTTCTTAAGATTTTTAAGTATTAAGAACCCGAATTTGATCCCAATTATGAGATCGGTATCAAGTTAGTGGCTTTTTAATATGTAATTGTCATTTTTTATGTTATTTACATTTTTTCAATGTTATTTTTAAAAAGATCGGATTTTTTGGGTACCCAATTTTTTGGACCGGTTGATTACTATAGTTTTTCAATCCGAATTTTCAGGTACCCGATTTTACGGATCGGGTTCGGGTATTTTTTTATCCCAAATTTTTCGGGTACCCGGCTTCAGGTTGATGAACCCGAACTTCCCAACTTGATGCCCACCCTGTGATTAACATTCGACATGTAATCTGATGTGACAGAATTGTGCTATATTTGAGCGTGATTTGAACCAAAACTAGTTGAGTTGGTTTCCCATGAACATAACTTCTATCTTTATGAACTTAAATTATTGAACCAATTTCACTTATTTTCAACACATTTTTATAAACCTCTAAACTTAACATGTATTACACTAAGATTCATAACATGAACCAAGTCTATACAATTTTTTGTCAAATTAGTTGAATAGAATGATATTTTAAAATTGAGAGTACAAGCGCTCAAAAAAATAAAATTGGAGAGTACTAAATTGATCGGAACACAAAAAAAAGTAGACTAATTTTGTAACCCCTGATTAAAATTTCATCGACTCTCTATTTTTGGCGGTAGTTTTGAACCTACTCACATCTGAGGCTCTAGTGCTCATTAAAAAAAAGAGTGGGTCTCATGTGCACTTGGTTGCATCGTGCATTCATAGTACATTTTAGAAGCGTGCAATTATATAAAAAGCAAACGTCTGTATTTCAAATGCGAGTATGCAACTATATTCACATATTAACAATTGCACTTTTACGTAAAATAAGTCGACTTTTTCAAAGATAACAAGTTGCACGCTTTTTAAAATGCACTATGAGTGCCTGCAGTGCTTGCCGGTGCATCTGAGACCTAACCCAATTTTGAATGGGTCTCTTATACCCCAAGTGCACTTGTCACTTCATCTGTTGAATGACTCATTAAAAAAAATATTTGACTCATTAAATATATTAGACATGTTCTATGCATGCATAGGTAGGGTTAGGCGAGTCTTGACGAATCTTAGATCCAGATATATCAATTACCAAGAGACTTTGTCATTAATTTGGGATTGTTAATTCACCTGTTTTTCTCTCTCCAAATCGAGACTACCAGCCAAATTTAGTTCGATTTTTTAAAACAAGTTGTTAGGAATTTGGATGGAACCAAATTTTCGCATTGATATGATATTGTCCGCTTTGGGCCGAGCCCACACAGATTTATTTTTTGACATCTCTCAAAAGGCCTCATACCTAGGGGGTGTAAGGAAGCCAAGTTGGCTCGCAAGCTACTCGTGCTCGACTCGTAAAAAGATTAAAATTGACTCGAGCATAATCGAGTCTAGTTCGAGCTCATAAATACTCAACTCGAGAAGCTCGCGAGTATAATCGAGCTTGCACAATAATTACTATTATGCCATTATTTTATTAAATATATATACTTATATTTTAATAAATATATTTTATATTTAATTTTATAAAATTATGCATAAAATCGAGTCGAGTCTAACCGAACTCAAATCTATCGAGTTTCTTGTCGAGTCAGGCTCAATTTTAAAAATTTGGGCTCCATCGAGTTCGAGCCGAGTTTTGAACTTTGAATATTCTACTCGAGTCGAGTTCGAGCTCATGCTCAGCAGTATTCGACTCAACTAGACTTGTTTACACCCCCTGCTCATATCAATGGAGATAGTTATTCCAATGCTCATTAATAAATGCAACTAGTGAATTTTTTTATTTTTTCTAATGCAATTCTTCTAGGGCAAAGTTTCATATGAAACTGGTTTACCGTACACCACTCATAGTATTACTTGTAGAAACTAATACTATAGTTGCTATAGTATTAGTTTCTACAAACAATAGTATGATGAGTGGTGTACTTCAAAAACCGCCACACATAAACCTTTCTCTTCTTCTAGTATCACTTTTGTTGATATGTCTTTATTCTTTGTTGTGTCGTCATTTGTTGTATACCATTACCACGATTTAAACTTTTTTTATAAATTAAGTATTTTTTAAAACATTGACACTTATCTCTTTCAAATATAAAATCATTGACACTTATATATATAATCGTTGACAATCGTGCACATAAAAGTGACGACACTAAAAAAAGTGTTCGGATTCACACCCCACTACAAGAAAATAGTGTTTTTGCCTATGAAATTTTTCAATATTTTTTCAACATGTCTACAAAAATTTCAATGAAAATAATTTCGTCCTTAAATTAATTTTTTTTTTTTTTTTTTACAAACAGATATATAATCTATTACAATGTGTTCCTTCTACCGCATGACACAACTTTTTTTCATTATCGGCGGAACCACAATAAAGACCTTCTCCAATCCAAGCGTGAGGACGCGAGGTCAACGCCGCTTCGCTTAAGCGGCATTTTTGAACATGGTCAATACTCCACACTAAAGTTCCATCCACATTCTTCAAGATCTCGAGCTTACGGACCCATAGAGGGCGGAAATCTTTTTTCATCTTATCGGCCGGAACCACACAATAAAGACCTTCTCCAATCCAAGCGTGAGACGCGGGAGGTCAACGCCGCTCATTAAAAGCATTTTGAATATGGTCGATACTCCACACTAAAAGTTTCATCCACATTCTTCAAGATCTCGAGCTTCTGATTACCCATAGAGGCGGAGAACCCCATATAGAGGGCGTAGAACGCTATAAAGGGTGGACAATCCCCATTAAATCCCAATAAAGGGGGGCAGCATGTCTCGAACCCAGGATTTATTGGTTTAGGTAGTGGTGTTCTAACCACTTGAGCTAAGTCACTTTAACAATTTCGTCCTTAAATAGAAAGGCTTACTTACGATTTGCGTACAAAATTTTCTAATTATATAAACTATTTTTTAAACTACAAATATTATTACTGATGTAGCAAGCAGAAGCATATACATATATTATCCGTTGATTCTTAGAATACCCGGATAGATACACAAACGTGATTAACGTTTAATTCCGTTGATTCAATATGAATACGGAAAGAACAACGATAAATACACAAACAAAGGGACAAAACCCGATACGTTTTCTATTTCATTTCAGTCTCCCATTACAATGCCTGAAGTGCACTACTTATATTAGTCTCATATTAATTAACACGATATACGAAAGGACTAAATTAAATAACTAATAAATAAAAGGATCTAAAAACTAGGTGGGTTAATGGTAGACATTCAAACTTCTCATTTAATACTAAAGTATCTTCATCTTCATCAATTACCTACGAAAATGTAAATTGCCTAGGAAATTATTTGTGTAGGTAAGTTTGCCTACGAAAATTACAAATGTGTAGGTATATTGCTCGTAGGTAATTTGTTTGTCAATAAATTATTTTTCTAAAGCTTTCGAATAGTTGATTTTCATACTAATACATTTCCTTTACACAACTAATACTGTTAGTTAACCACAGTTTATAAATAGCTCTTCATAGCTTCATTTTCAGTTTATCTAATTTCCATTGTAACAGTTCCATTACTCTTTCTCTTTGTAACCGAATTCTTCCATTCTTAATACAATCTTATCGTGTTGATTTCAATTCTCTACAATTGTAAGTTCTTTTTAAAGATTATTCTAAAAATTGGTAGGAAAATAGTAGGTAATTCTCACTTTTTAAGGACCAAATTATTTTTGTAAGAAAATTTGGTAGGCATTTGAACAATTTCGTAGGAAATTCTTCATTTTCTTCTAATGCCTCTTAATTTTTAGGAATTAGTCAATATAATATATATATATATATATATATATATATATTCTGCATGTCACTTGGTTGTTTGGATGAGATGAGTTGCACATGGCAAGTGGCTTTCGCAAAAACTATTCTCTATATTTTGGCAGACAGTTTTTCATCTACTCTGTATTTGGCTATTTTAATATGCTGATTAATAAATGCAACTGCCAACTGGTATTACATAAACATTGACTAATTATATTTAGAATTAAGTTTGTCATGATCTTTACCAAGCCAAGTACGGAAGTACCCATTGCTTGTATCCTTTTTGTGAGATTTGTTTTAAAGATTAGAGATGAATGGGGTTGCTTTCACTATTGTGAGTAGTGTTAAGATCAAAATTGAGCAACTTCTGCAACATAATGATAAATCCCTTCATATTGAACTTGGAGAAATCTTAAATCTTGTATACAAGCAAGTGGATTCTTTTGAAGAAATTGCCAAAAAAAGAAGAAGAAGAAGGTGGAGAATCTAAAGCAAAGAATTGATTCCTTCGCCCATCGGCTCAAGATGGAGGTGCAGAGGTGTTCTGATGGATTATACAACCAAAGAAGAAGAAGGAGAGGCCGATGGTACTGTTGATGTTTCATCGATGATAAAGGAATGTCTGACGTGTACCACGACAGGATTGAAGACGTAGTAATATTAATGTGGTTATTGAATAAAGAAGAAAGTTGGGATCTACTTTGTGACAAGGTGTTTTATAAAGGTTCATCACGTCCTCCTCAACTTGAGAAAGCTGGGAGGAAGATTTCAAAGAATTGTGAAGGTCTTCCTATTACGATTGTTACGGTTGGTCGCTTACTCTCCAAAGAGGAGACGTGCACACCAGAGTACTGGAACGCCATTGCAGCAAGAAAAAATCATCAAATTTTCAAGAATGCATATGATGACATATCAAAGGTACTACTTTCAAGCTACATGTACTTACCTATGCTTCTACAAATGTGTTTTCTCTTTATAGGACTCTTTCCTCGAAATCACGAGATTCCCCCAACCAAGCTCATCAATTTATGGAAAGTTGATGGATTTTTTGAATTAAATATAAGAATAAAGAATGTGAGAGATGCTATTGGTTGTTTGGAGGAACTTGTTTCCAATAGTGTTGTTATGGTCTACAAAAAGTGCACTTTTAATTTTACTTATAGTGTCAAAACTTGCGGCCTTCATGTTTCATTGTTGCACCTGTCTAGAAAAATAGCTCGGCGGACCAAGTTCGCACTTGTCTTGAGTAGTCCTAATGATTGCTTAGGAGATGGTGTAGAAGGCCATTGACTTGGTCGGATTTTAGCGAGCAAAAACAATATTTTTCTTGCTACTCTCCCGCAAGTGCACGAGATCGTCGTAGTAGAAAATGAAGTATAGGGATCAAGTAGTATCGAACCATGGAATTTAGGAGTACGGTGTGGCCCTAGTGCTATGTGTCGGCATGTTATTGTAGTTACGAACGAGGTGCGAAGAAAATAAAAACAAGCATGAAAGCAAATAAACGAAAACAATAAAGGGGCACCCGACTAGGTAGGATAAAGGAAAGAGGAACATGAACTAAGGTGATGATCAAATTGCAAAAATTAAACAAATGAATCAATAAAACTATCCTAGTTTATTTCTCAATTCAAGTAATAGGGACTCATCACTCAAGGCTACTAATAAGCCAGAGTAAAAAGCTATAGAGACAATCGTTTCCTTCGATATCTGACCTTGCAATAAGGTGTTCCCAAACCCTAGAGTAAAGTCTTCCTCCTATCCTCACTTTTCGCTACTTAATTTTAAGCTCAAGTGTCTAACTATGGGGTTCTAACACTAAATACCCTCTCGAATGGATAAGAAGCGTAATTAACGATTTAATCAATTCTCAACTCACAAATTTGCACTCAATCATACTCACGAAGAAATCTTAGGCGAGAAATCGTTAAGAGATGAGATGATGAGGTGGCTAAGATCGCATTGGAGGATAACCTAGTTAATCCTTTCACAAAAGTGTCGTCTCTCTGCGCACATTCAAGAGACATGTGGGAGGAATGGTTGTCAAGTCGTAGTCAATCTGCTTTTTGAGTATAAGTGGAAGATATTATTAGGTTCGTGTAGGTGACATTAGATGTCACGTATTAGGAACTACACGAGATATGATGTAGTATACTTAAAAGCAGACTTTGAGTATAAGTGGGAGATTGTTGGGGTTATACTGGAAAGTATGCTTTTACTTTGTATAACCAAACCTAATTTACTGTCTTTATTTATCAAATAAATTATTTATCACCGATGCTTTAAATATCATTGAATGTTACATATATTTCTTTGCATAATTGTTCAATAAATAATCGTGTTACATTGTAGTTAATTTAGTGATACCGGATCACGAAAGATTAAATTAATAGTCCTTGTAACTAAAAAAGTCTGTTTGTTCACGACCTAGATGGAAATGAACAATCCATCGTGAAAGGTTGAAGTGTAAGGCTCGATTGGTTTGTCTTGACCAAGAGATTACACTAGTGCATGATGATGCACTCTGAATAGGACCTACAAGAGGATAAATTCTTCAGCACTGAATTAGGAAGAATTAGACCTCAGTGGTTCGTTATTTCTTAATCTTCGCCTCCTTAAATAGGATCGTGTGTGGTTAGTAATTATTGCTTTTGACTTATGACGGGTAGAGAATCAATGAGATTCAATACTTTATATCTTGGGCAATATTCTTTGGTCACATCGTTTCTTGCTAAGATTTAATTATGTAGTGGGATTAATTAATATTTATGGGCTTGAATAATATTGTGGCTCAATATTAGATATTCAAAGTCCATTAGAAGGTCCAATCTTAATTCTCCTAAAGGCTTCTCAAGTAGCCCAAACATAAAGTCCAATAACTGAAAAGGGTGTTTAAAATTAAATAAAATATTGTTGCATATTTTTCCTATTTTTCGAAAATAGATAAATAAAAGAGGAGGAAAGATTTTCTTTGAATTTTGTTATGGAATGAGGATAATTATTCTTAGAATACAAGTTTATCTCATTAAATTCAAGAAATCTCCCACTTGGCTATTTATCTTGTAATTTTCGAAAATAATGAAGAAAATAAGGAAGGAAAGATTTTCTTGATTTTCTTGAAAAGATATTATGGAAGATATGTATTCTTGGAATACTAGAATATCTCATAGATTCAAGAGGATCCCAATCTTGGAAATCTTGGACCTTATTTTTTGAAAATATCCATAACAAGAGGAAGTGAGATTTTTGTGGAATATTTTAAATATGGAGAAAAGAATATATGAGATATATTCAAGATTTCTTGGAGATCAAGAAAAAATTTTTCCCATCTTTATTTCCACCAAAAAATTCGACCACCCCTCATTATAAATAGGGGATGAATGTTTCATCCCCAAGTGAGCACGAAATTGGTTTTTCGAAAAAATATCAGCGTCGATAAAATATCAAATATTTTGAAACGTCGGCAGATTGTGTATTTTCAAAAAACTTCAATTGTGAGTGTGCAATTACATATGTTGGAAAAATTAGAAATCCACAAAGGTGGTGCAACATAATTTTATTTTTCCTTTTGTTAAATTGTTCGCGAGTTCCTTCCACCGGATTGTTGAACAAGGATAAGGGAATACTTGAGAAGGTCTTTTGGTGTGTTCGTGTGAATGGGATCCATCTTCTCAACGGTTGTCACTCCGAGAGGTTAGTTTACGTAAACCCGTAGTAATTCCGCATGCTTAGGATTTACGTGAACTGTTTATATGCATGATTGGTTGTTGAATTATTATTTGAATTAATATAGGATTAATTCATGCTAGTAATAATTGTTAGAATTAAAATTGTATTTAAATATTCATCCCGAATAGATCCCGACAATTAATTCCCCAACAAAAATCACAGATAACTTCAAAGTATTGTTTATCATTCACCTCATCTAGTAATTCAACTGAAACTCTGCGATCAATATCATCATCTGAATGAGCATCATTAAAATTTTCAAGAAAAACTAAGATATGTGCATGAGGCACGTTTTTGAAACTTCACAGTATACAAAATTACAAAATAATATATAAAATTTATTACAAAATTCTACATTTAATTTATGATAATAAATAATTATTATAATAGAATATAATTATAAATAAAACTTTAGATAAAAAAATTATGTACCTGCCCTAACGTTTTCAAATATTTTATTTTGGCAAATGTCAGGAATCAGTGCGACACACAATATCAGGCCGATCTTCGGGATTTTGACCTCTATGTGACATATTGTTGGGGAATGAGTTACACAGATCTATTAGGGTGAATATTTAAATACAAATTTAATTCATTAATTATTACTAGCATGAATTAATCCTATATTAATTCAAATAATAATTGCAACAACATATCATGCATATAAAAAAAAGCCACGTAAAACTTACGACGCGGAATCTACGGGTTTACGTGAAACGCATACCTCTCCGGGATGGCAGTGGCTTTGGTCGGACGGACTAACCAAAAGGACTTCCCAAGTATTCCTTAGCCCTTTGCTCGACAATCCGGTGGAAGGATACTTTCGCGAACAATTAACAAAAGGAAAAAATAAACTTTGTTGCACCACTTATGTGGATTTGCTAATATTTCCAAAGACATGGAATTGTACTTGGGAATGAACTAATCATCCCCTATTTATAAGAGGGGGGTTTGGACGAAATTTTAGTGATATTTCAATGTGGGAAAAGACTTTTCTTGGTCACCAAAAATCTTGAATATATCTCTTATATTCTTTTTTCCCATAATTAAAATATTCCACAAAAATCCCACCTCCTCTATAATATATGGTGATTTTTTTAAAAATTTAGTGCTACAAGAATCCAAGATTTGGATCTTCTTGAATTTATGAGATATTCTTGTATTTCAAGAAATACATATCTTCCATAATATCTTTTTTCAAGAAAATCAAGAAAATCTTTCTTGCCCACTATATTTTTTCAAAATTTTGAAATTTTTATTTATAGATAACCAAGTGAGAGATTTCTTGAATTTAATGAGATAATCTTGTATTCCAAGAATACATATCTTCATTCCATAACAAAATTCAAAGAAAATCTTTCTCCTCTTTTATCCATAATTTTCAAAATTTTAGAAAATATAAGCAACAATATTTATTTTATTTTAATCACCTTTTTTCGTTATTGAACTATTTGTTGGGATACTCGGGGGGCCTTTAGGAGAATTAAGATTGGACCTTCTAATGGATCTTGAATATCTAATATTGAGCCACAATATAATTCAAGCCCATAAATATTAATTAATTGCACTACATAATTAATATTGCACCATCCATCTTAACCCATATTATACGATCAATATGGCTCCCGGTCATTATTTCCGTGTGTTTAAGATTATCTAGCCCATTAATTAATTCAAGCCACCAAATAGCTTTTCCGTTAATTAATATCTTTTGTCCTTGGTCGAGGAACGGTTCAACATTATTATCCATACCTAAACTAATTCCACTTGCAAGATTTGGTATGATAAAACTTATGAACCTCCTAAGGGGCAAATCAAATCAAAGCGTATTGCAATAATGCATTCTTCAGATTAAATCTTAGCAATCACATGTGACCAATAATATTGCCCAAGATAAAAAATATTGAATCTCTCGATTAAGCTACCCATGATAAGTCAAAGCAATAGTTACCAATCTCACGTGATCCTATTTAAGGGACGAAGGTTAAAAACAACGAACCACCGAGGTCTAATTCTTCCTTGTTCGATTCAAGAATTTATCCTCCTCAGAGGTCCTATTCAACAAGATCACCATGCACTAGTGTAATCTCTTGGTCAAGACAAACCAATCCGAGCCTTACACCTCAACCTTTCGCGATGGTTGTTCATTTCCATCTAGGTCGTGAATGGCGTACTTTTAGTTACAAGGATCTGTTAATTTAATCTTCCGTGATCCGGTATCACTAAATTAACTACAAAGGTAACACGCATTTAATTATTGAAAGTTATGCAAAGAAATATATATAACATTCAATCATATTTAAAGCATCGATGATAAACAATTTATTTCAAAGAAATAAGTCCGAAATTCAGTTTAGATTATACAAAGTAAAAAGCATACTTTTCAAAGATAATCCCAACAATCTCCCACTTATACTCAAAGTCTGCGCTTAAGTATACTACAACAGGTCTCGAGTAGTCCGTGACATCTAATGTCACCTGCACGAACCTAATAATTTCTCCCACTTATACTCAAAGCAGATTGGCAATAGTCTTGACACCCATTCCACTCACATATCTCTCGAATGTATTCAGAGGCAGACGCTTTGTGAATGGATCTGCTAGGCTGTCCTCAGACGCTATCTTTGCCACATCTATATCTCCTCTCTTAACGATTTCTCGTATAAGATGTCTTTCCTTTAATGTGTTTTTTTTGACTTTCAGGGACTCTTGGTTCTCTTGAATTTGGAAATCGCCCCAGCAGATATTGCTAGACAAAATTCAGAACACCATCCAAGTCCACTAAGAAGATCTAAAGCCCAATCGGTTCTTTCACTGCTTCACAAACAGCTACTTACCCGAGTCCCATGGTTGAGTCAGTGATGCATTTCTGCTTCACACTTGTCCATTTGATGGCTACACTTCCCAAATGGAAACACACTAACTGAGGCAAATAATTTCGAATCTATATCGATTTGAAATCCGAACCGTGGCCGTAGGATGGGGATTGGAGTATCGATCGATAAATCAACATTCTATCCCGAGTTCTTTTCGGACACTTGAGAATGTTTTTAACTCGTCATTCAATGCTCTTTCCTGGGTTACTCGATATCTTGCTACCATGCCTACTACAGCGGATATCCGGTCTCGTCTACACAAAGAATGCATACATAAGGTTTCGACAACCGGTAGCATACGCAGGAACACCTTTCATGTCATCTATCTCCTTTTCGTCTTAGGGAACATTTTCTTGGATAGATGGATTCCAAGTCTGAAAGGTACGAATCCTTTCTTGGAATCTTGCATGCTGAATCGTTTCAAAAACCAGTGTCTATGTATGAAACTTGCGATAACCCGATCATCCTTTTTTCTGGCGATCTCGAGTTATCTTGATCCCAAGGATATGTCCGGCTTTCCCTAAGTCTTTCATATCAAACTGTTTTGAAACCATGCCCATACGTCTGATAACACCTTCACATCGTTCCCGATGATCACAATGTTATCTACGTATAGTACTAAGAATACCAATGCAGTTCCGATACGCCTATACACACAACTTTCAAACTCATTTTGATCAAACCCATAAGACTTTATTACATGATAAAAACTTTGGTTCCAAGCTCTGGATGCCTGTTTGAGTCCGTAAATGGACCTCTTGAGCTTACAAACTTGGTGTTCTTGGCCCGCTTCAATGAAGCCTTGGGGTTGTTGCATATGGATCTCTTCATCAAGACTTCCGTTAAGGAAAAGTTATCTTGACATCCATTTGCCGATTTCAAAGTCGAAATCTTGCAAAGAATCGATAAGAGAATACGGATGGACTTAAGCATGGTTACGGTAAAAAAAGTTTCCTCATAATCGATCCCTTTCTTTTACGAGTATAACCTTTCGCCATTAGTCTTGCTTTAAAGGTTTCAACCTTCCCGTCCGGTCCTCTTTTCCTCTTATATACCCACTTGCATCCAATGGGTTTTACCCCATTAAGTGGTTCGACTAGCTCCCACACTCTATTATGAAACATAGAACCCTCTTCGGCTTTCATTCTTTGTTTGCCAAGAATCAGATCCTTATCTTGGAGTGCCTCATCATATGTCCATGGGTCCGATTCCTGAATCAAGTCCGAGGACTCTCCTATTCCCATGAATCTCTCGGGTCAAAACAACCCTCCCACTACGACAAGGCTCGGTTGTGGCGTGTCGTTTGGTATATCATCTAGTATAGTTGGCACTGAGGTTTGCCCTCTAAGCTCATTTAAGGTAATCTCACTTCTGGGTTTTCTTTGGTTCTTATAGTCTTCTTCCAAAAATCTAAAATGGGTGCGGATGACCACCTTTTGATCTTCGGAACTATAGAACATACACCCCATTTGTTCCCTCGGGGTATCCTACAAACGCCTTTAATTACGATCGAGGATCCAACTTTTACCGCTTCCTTGTCCAACATGTAGGCGGACACCCCAAAGTTCTCATGTGTCTCATATTAGGCTTGCGCCCGGTCCACAATTCTTTGGCAGTTTTGGGAACCGATTTGGATAGCACCAAGTTCAGAATGTAAGTCGTCATTTGTTTCCAGGCATGACCCCGAGCGACTTGGGAAGATCCGCGATAACTCATCATTGATCTAACCATTTCCAAAAGAATTATGTTGCTTTGCTCTGCAAACCCGTTTTGTTGAGGGGTTCCGGGTGTAGTGAGCTGGGATACAATCCCTTCATCAGATAAGTAGTTCAAAAACCCATTCTTTGAGGTAATAGCCTCCACGATCGATCGTAGAGACTTGATACGTTTTTCCTTATGATTCTCTCTTTGAGCCCTAAATTCTTAGTATTTCTCAAAGGTCTCGGATTCATGCTTCATAAGGAAAATGTACCTCGAGTAATCATCAATAAAATTACTCATAACCTCATCTTGCTTTGGTTGACATTTGACTACATACATCTATGTGAACGATCTCTAACACTTTTTAGCCCCATTCCCTTGGCTCCAAATGCCATCTTGGTCATATCACCCTCCAAACATGATTCGCGAGGTTGAAATCGATTCAACTTGGAGACGCCTCCAGGTGAACCATCTTTCACCAACCTTTGGATCCTCTTTGGATTTATATGACCTAATCTTAGATGCCAAAGAAGTATTTCGCTCACGCTTTTCTTTTGTCGGGAAATAGTTGATGTGTTATAGGATGCATTTAAGTGAGTGGTGTGCACAGCGAATAATTGTATAGAGATTTTCTATCAATGTCCCGTAAATAGTACACTCATCATTTCAAAAATAATGTCATTCTTATTAGAAGAAACTTAGTGTCCTTTAATCGAATTTTAGAAACCGAAAGTGAATTCTTTCTAAAACCGGGGACATAAAGATAATCTAAAAAAACTTTATCTTCAAAAGATAGGTGCACTTCTCCCAATTCTTTTAATCGCCACTCATGTAGCATTGCAATGTCTCGCTACTTGCGTAGTATTGCAATAATCGTTACTATCGTAAGCATTGCAATATCCGCCACTTCACGTAGCATTGCAATGTCTTCTACTTTCGTAACGTTACCCGATGTGATGAGGATCTCACTCCCACTAAGTTCTTGGGATCATTTAGAACCCATGAAGCCAACATGATTAGTGGATCTCGTATCAACCACCCACGAATGAGAAGTATCGCGCCGCTAAACAAGTTTCAACAACTAGTGCGTGAGAATTACCTTTCTTTTCCGTCCCTTTTTGGGGTGGAACAGCAAAACCTCCATTGTCCTCTCTCACCGCAGCTTAAGCACTTCCTCTTTGGATTTTCCTTGACACAACAAGCATTCCTCATCTTACCATTGCCCTTGGCAACAGTTGAGTTTTATTGCTTATGGCCTTTGGTTCTCTTCTTTATCTTGCCTACCCTTGGCCTAGAAAAAGAAGACGGACCACTTGCCATCAAAACTTGAGTTTGGTGCCTCTTCATCATTTCTGCCGAGACCAAAAGCTTGCAACAATTTAGCTAACGAGGCAAAAATGCTCAAAAACTTTTTGGCAGAGAGTGAAGTACCAAAATCATCTGAGTCTCCAGATCATAATCTGCACTCAGAATTCTCAAGTTTGATTAGATGGGTCATCTATTTTGAGAACGTAATCCCTTACGGATTTGCCCTCCACCTTTTCAAATGACACATCTCTCAAGAAGGTGATCTGACGAGTCCCGCATGTTTTGACTCGTCAGTTGGCTCATCTGATTTTGGTGTGTCAAAATCCACTTGTGCTTTTGTGCAGTTAGAACAATTATAATTTTCCAATCAATATAGTTTCCATATAGTATTGATTTTAAGTATAATAACAGTGGATTAAAAGGTAACGACATCTTTGAATCAAAATAAACAACTATATGCAATAAAGACAAGTATATCACAAGGTTCGATCACATGCCATCCAAAAAAAAAATATGAACAATGCATCACCCAACATCTCAAAAGTTTTAAATAAGCCACGTGGGGTGGGTCATTATTTAAACACATTCAAGCGTGTTACAAACAAGAACGATTATAAACCTTTAATATCCAGATTAATAGTTGGCTCCCCACTTGACATATATAAAATTGACAGGGACTTGAGGGAAGTATATGCATATCAATTTTATACCTAAGTAATAACCATGATTAAATACTGATTACTATTTCGCTTTGATCGAGCCTCGTGGGGAGGGTCATCGCCGCCACTAGTAATAACCCACAATCATCCGTTTGGAATTCATTCATGTGAAACCTATCTTTTGACCGTCCCAGTGGAAATTTCTCCAAAAGAATTCACAAACAAATAAATCATGGAGGTCAAAAATTAATTCAATTTTATTATCCTAATAAAATTGTCAATTAATTATTTAAACATACTTAGTAATTTTGAAGTTGAGATTTTTTCATTTGGCAACCCCTCATGCAAACACATTTAAACAAATTAAATAAAGCATAAGATAGCACAAATAAATCAAGCAAAAGCAAAAAAAAAAAAAAAAAAACATATTGGGCACAAATTATCCAATCCGCCATTGTTTGATTTTTTCGACTTGATATTGAAGAAACACGTCTCGAATTTCTCCCATTCGTTCGTCTCGAAAAAAATTGCCGTCTCGAATCATGACGCCAAGCAAAATTCGCAATGGGATGCACGCCAAGATCCCCGGCCACTTGCTCGGGATACCTCGACCCTCGGCACCGCCCGTGGTTGCCAAGGCCATCCTAAGCCACGCCTCGAAAGTATCGGCGGGGTCGGCGTTCTCGGCGACGCACAGCGCAGCATCGTCCTGTTCGCTCACCGCCTCGCCCGCGTCCCTCAGCGCCCTGGGCTCTCCTTGTAGCCCGTCGTCTTGCCCGTTTACCTGACCCCGTCCGCGCCATTCGGCTTTGGAAAGCGCCCGCCCGTCGTAGGCCAATGCCTTCATCCTCAGCCTAGCGCCTCGGCCTACGCCCTAAGCCCATGCGTGCCGGTAGCGTGCAAGGCCATCTCACGCGCAGTTACGGATTTCATCGCTTTAATTCTTCGTCTTTTAGTTCCCAGATCCGATTTATAATTTATTTACAAAAAATAAATAAACCTAGATCTAGACTAGTCTATTACATTGATCAAATCAAACAAATCTAGTCTACTCGTGGATTTTTCTCACGAGGCAAAAACAAATCGAACGAATCGAATTAAAAAACCTGAATTTATATGCATGCAAATTAAAACATTAAAATCCATGACAATTGGATACCGCAAAAAACAGATCTAACAGTTCTACTATCCAATTTCAAATTTAATGTCCACGAATTAAATTACAATTTAAATAATTGAGCTTAAACCCAGCTCGATACCAATTGTTGGGAATGAGTTACACAGATCTATTCGGGGTGAATATTTAAATACAAATTTAATTCATTAATTATTACTAGCATGAATTAATCCTATATTAATTCAAATAATAATTGCAACAACATATCATGCATATAAAAAAGCCACGTAAAACCTACGACGCGAATCTACGGGTTTTACGTGAACGTACCTCTCCTGGGATGGCGATGGCTTTGGTCGGACGGACTAACCAAAAAGGACTTCCCAAGTATTCCCTTAGCCCTTGCTCGACAATCCGTGGAAGGATACTTTCGCGAACAATTAACAAAAGGAAAAAATAAACTTTGTTGCACCACTTACGTGGATTTGCTAATATTTCCAGCACATGGAATTGTACTTGGGAATGAACTAATCATCCCCTATTTATAAGAGGGGGTTTGGACGAAATTTTAGTGATATTTCAATGTGGGAAAAGACTTTTCTTGGTCACCAAGAAATCTTGAATATATCCCTTATATTCTTTTTTTTTCCATAATTAAAATATTCCACAAAAATCCCACCTCCTCTATAATATGGTGATTTTCGAAAATTTAGTCTTCTGAATCCAAGATTTGGATCTTCTTGAATTTATGAGATATTCTTGTATTTCAAGAAATACATCTTCCATAATATCTTTTCAAGAAAATCAAGAAAATCTTTCTTGCCCACTATATTTTCAAATTTTTGAAATTTTACTATATAGATAACCAAGTGGGAGATTTCTTGAATTTAATGAGATAATCTTGTATTCCAAGAATACATATCTTCATTCCATAACAAAATTCAAAGAAAATCTTTCTCCTCTTTTTATCCATAATTTTCAAAATTTTAGAAATATAAGCAACAATATTTATTTTATTTTAATCACCTTTTTCAGTTATTGGACTATTTGTTGGGCTACTCAGGGGGCCTTTAGGAGAATTAAGATTGGACCTTCTAATGGATCTTGAATATCTAATATTGAGCCACAATATAATTCAAGCCCATAAATATTAATTAATCCCACTACATAATTAATATTGCACCATCCATCTTAACCCATATTACGAATAATATGGCTCCCGGGTCATTATTTCCCGTGTTTAAGATTATCTAGCCCATTAATTAATTCAAGCCACCAAATAGCTTTTCCTTTAATTAATATCTTTTGTCCTTGGTCGAGAACGGTTCAACATTATTATCCATACCTAAAACTAATTCCACTTGCAAGATTTGGTATGATAAAACTTATGAACCTCCCAAGGGCAAATCAAGCAAGCGTGCTTGCACCACGATTCTTCGTATTAAATCTTAGCAATCACATGTGACCAATAATATTGCCCAAGATAAAAAGTATTGAATCTCTCGATTCGCTACCCATGATAAGTCAAAGCAATAGTTACCAATCCCACGTGATCCTATTTAAGGGGCGAAGGTTAAGAAACAACGAACCATTTTGAGGTCTAATTCTTCCTTGTTCGATTAGAAGAATTTATCCTCCTCAGAGGGTCCTATTCAAATAAGATCGATCATGCACTAGTGTAATCTCTTGGTCAAGACAAACCAATCTGAGCCTTACACCTCAACCTTTTCGCGATGGTTGTTCATTTCCATCTAGGTAAGTGAATGGCGTACTTTTTTTTTAGTTACAAAGGGTCTCATTAATTTAATCTTATGTGATCCGGTATCACTAAATTAACTACTGATGTAACACGTCTGAATTATTGAACATTTATCGCGAGAAATATATATAACATTCAATCATATTTAAAGCATCGGTGATAAACAATTTATTTCAATAAATAAGTCCGAAATTCATTTTCGATTATACAAAGTAAAAAAATAATCTTTATTAAAGATAATGCCAACACATATAACTAATATTTTTGGCAATTTTGAATTTCATGTAAATATTTTAAACAATCGTGGATAACCAAATTTCAACGACAAATAAATATAGCATCTTGATAATTCAAAGATCATGTCATAGTGGACATCAAGTAAATGAAGGAGACAACATAATACATTTACCAATAACACTTCCTTCCCCCTCTCCATTCAAATAAGCATCTTCAAGACCAACATACATATCACAACGAAGTTCCTTTTGATGATTTTTTATGTACAAAAGTCTTGCAGACTCAACCATTGTATATGCATCTAAAATGAATCGTTGCATCAACCTCTTGCAAGATAATAGTGTAGGCGGCTCTCCATTCCTCTCCTGAAGACGATATGCAAAAAAACTCTATGATTCTAATATCAGTCATTTGTCCAACCCTTCCCATTGCAAATTGAGAAAATGGTATATCTTCCTTATATTCATCCCCGCCATAAGGAAAAAGAAGAGGATATTGCCATGTAAGATAAAACGGTATATGTGATGAAATAAACAATACGTAAATACTTATAAAATTAGATATTATTATTTTTATGTGTAACAAATTATCAATTGTTTTTTTTTCATTGATGTTTACTCACTATTATAGGCAGATAAAAATAAATAATTATATTCTCATGGTATAAAATATTTAACAGAATTTAATGATTGAACTAAATCAACCGAT
Source organism: Stenogyne calaminthoides (assembly GCA_037126765.1). Lineage (NCBI taxonomy): Eukaryota > Viridiplantae > Streptophyta > Magnoliopsida > Lamiales > Lamiaceae > Stenogyne > Stenogyne calaminthoides. The sequence goes on from JBBCBC010000007.1 coordinate 4,475,141, forward strand.
GTAAATGATATAATGATTTATATTAAAAAAATTAAAATTCTAATCGAAAAATTATTTGTTTAAAATTAACTAACAATCATTGATTCGAAGGTATGAGTCAAATTCATTATTCAAACGCGCATGCAAAAGAAACATAAAATTAAAGTTGTTCAAGGGAATATATAATTTTAAGTAAAAATAATTGATAAACTAATTATACGCACTCATAATTAAATAATAATCTCTAATATTTAATAAAAAGTTTCGTTCACAACTTACCAGGAAAGTTGATGGTTGTATGAGCTGGACCTTAAAGTTATGATAAAAAAATATGAACATGAAGAATAAATATAATATATGTATTTACTTATACAATTGAATGGGTATTATTGAAAATTATTATGTAATATTATAATTTCATTGAAATGAATATTTAATAAAGTTTAATAATTGAACTAAATTAGTGGTTGTAAAAAAATGTGATGATTAATATTAGAAAAATTAATAGTTTCTCATAAAAAACTTGTTCATTTAAACTTAACAAATTATCGAATGTTTACAGACATATTATTACTTGATTATTATAAACCTAAACATTATTGTATGTTTTAGATATTTACTACCTTCTGTATGAATAACTATAAGTTTTCAAAAAATGTTTTGGCATATATATAAACAAATAAGAACTTAATTATTAAAAATAAATTTATTTTTAAGAATAGGTAACTAAATGTTATATATGAACATATAAAATTATTATTTATTTAGAACATGATTATCTAAGACCTGACATAATTAATCAATTCATAAATTATTTATAATAAAAAGTTTCGTTTGCGACAAACCAGAAAAAGGATGATTTGTAGGAAGTGGAACTTGATGTTTTCAAAAAATTATATGAATATGTGTTAATATAAACAAATATGTAACAATTTATAATAATTTATTTTATCACGTGTATTAAATTATCAATAATCGTCCATTAATAATTAGACATGATTCTAGGAAACGATTATATTATAAGATAATTTCATGGAAAAAATAATACATATGATTTAATACTTGAACTAAATCAATGAATGTTAATTATGTAATGGTTAATATTAAAAAAATATGTATAACCAATAAAGTAATGAAAATAAATATATTAGTTAACAACGTGCGGGAAAGTAGATGGCTTGGAGGTGCCACACCTTGAAATTTTCATAAAACAATATGTATATGTGATGAAATAAACAATACGTAAATATATATAAAATGAGATATTATTATTTTTATGTGTAATAGATTATCAATTGTTTTTTTCATTAACGTTTACTCACTATTATAGGCAGATAAAAATAAATAATTATATTCTCATGGTATAAAATATTTAACAGAATTTAATGATTAAACTAAATCAACCGATGTAAATGATATAGTGATTTATATTAAAAAAAATTAAAATTCTTATCGAAAAATTGTTTGTTAAAAAATAACTAACAATCAATGATTCGAAGGTATGAGTCAAATTCATTATTCATTGAATTTTAGCTAAAAAAAAAAATAAACGCGCATGCAAAAGAAACATAAAATTAAAGTTGTTCAAGGGAATATATAATTTTAATTGAAAAGAATTGATAACTAATTATACGCACACATAAATTAAATAATAATTTCTAATATTTAATAAAAAGTTTCGTTCACAACTTACCATGAAAGTTGATGGTTATATGAACTGGACCTTAAAGTTTTGATAAAAAAATATGAACATGAAATTAAATATAATATATATATTTACTTATACAATTGAATGAGTATTAATTTATGATAATACGTGTAATGAAATATAATTAATATTCCATTAATTTTAACTCATGATGTCAATACAAATTATTATGTTATGATAATTTCCTTGTAATTAATATTTAATAGTTTTTGAACTAAATCAGCAATTGTAAATAAAGTAATGATTAATATTAAGATATATTAAAAATTTCTCACAAAAAAACTCATTTAAACTTAAGAAATAATTGAAGGTTTACAAACATATGATTAATTAATCAATATAAACCTAAATATTATTGTATGTTTTAGATATTTACTACATTTTTATGAATAACTATAAGTTTTCAAAAAAATGGTGAGAAATATATATATAAACAAATAAGAACTAAATTATTAAAAATAAGTGTATTTTAAAGAACATATAACTAAATGTTATATTATCTTAGTATAAAATTATTATTGATTTAGAACATAATTACCTAAGAACTAACACAATTAATCAGGAAAGAATAGTTTACGACTTATCAAGAAATAAGACGGCTTGTGGGAACTGGAACTTGACGTTTTCACTAAATTATATGAATATGTGATTAAATAAACAACATGTGATCATTAATAATTAGACATTAATATAGGAATTGATTAAATACTAAGACAATTACATGGAAAAATTAATCTCAATGGTTTAATACTTGAGTTAAATCAATGGATGTTAATTATGTATTTATTAATATTATAAAAATGGGCTTAATAAAATAAATAAGTCAATAAAGTATTAAAAAAAAAAGAATCGTTTACGACTTACCAGGAAAGAAGACTGTTTGTAGGAACTGGAACTTGACGTTTTCACTAAATTATACGAATATGTGATTAAATAAATAATATGTAACAACTTATACTAATTTGTGTTATCATGTGTATTAAATTATCAATAATTAGCCATTAATAATTAGACATTAATTTAGGAATTGATTAAATAATAAGACAGTTACATGGAAAATTTAATCAGGCTAAATCAATGGATGTTAATTATGTATTTATTAATATTAAAAAAATATTATGGGCTTAACAAAATAAATAAGTCAATAAAGGCCATTAATAATTAGACATGATTCTAGGAAATGATTAAATAATAAGATTATTACATGGAAAAAAATAAAACATATGATACTCTCTACAAACTAAAATCAAATTGTTTGAGTTATTTTATTAAGCCATCCACTATAAGTTTGTTAACTAAAATATTATCATACTCCTGGTTTCTTGAGTAACAGATTAAATGACTGCAATAAACATTAATCTCAGTAGTTTTATTTTATTAAATCGAAAGCTACGGTTCAGTTTTTGTTTAGGTTCTGTTTTTTTAAAGAATATCAAGAATATATGAATTTTGAGAGGTGGCCAATACGTTATTATTTAATATATAATTGAATAAAATGTACAATTTATGAGTTATGAGACATAAATTTTAAAAAAAAAATTGGATTAAATACGTAAGCATGCAATTGAATTATGAAGATAAATTATTAATATATAGTTAATCAAGAACATGATATACACAATAATTGAAAAAATAAAAATGTGTTAAGCATCGGGAAAACAGTTCATCGTACATATAAAAGATAAAACAAACTTGTTTTGTTGGTGTTGGTTTCATCAATTGATCGAAAAATTGAATATATCATACACATTACCTGTGATTTTATATACACTCGATGTATTCTTGAAATGAAAAGAAGAGATAGACGGGAGAATATTTCAGTGTAGGCGATCAATGGAAAAGGACATGACAAAATTCCAGAAAAAATAACTTTTGTGATACAATATATAACATAATGAATGATTTTTGTAGAATAGATTTTACATCCTTACAAATTAAACTAAATACTAAATTTTATACATTACTAAATAGTAAATTTTATACATTACAAAGATCCTATCCGAAAAAAATGAAAACATAAAAAATGACACCATTACAACAAAGAAATCATACCAATCTATCTATATTGTGAATATAAAGAATATATTTGTAGCTATTCCAACGAAGTACAACCAAAACAATGAGAAGATAAAATTGGGGATTGTAAGTGGAGTATTTATAGAGTTTGAAGGCCAAACAACAATTAAATGTATGGCTAAGATATAGGTGCAATTAAATGTGATTTAAGTTGATTGTCATGAATTGTGGAATTTATGTTCATCATTTCAACAGTTCAGATCAAACTAATTCATAGATCGACGGCCCACAAAGTTTCCCACCAAAAACTAAAATGGTAAAAAAAAAAGGTGGTGAAAAATAAAATGAGTAATTGATGCAAAATAATGGACGATCAAGATTAATCCACTAAAAACGATCAACGGCTGAGGACGATTGGCGCCAAAACTATAAAAGGAAAAATAACTCCTATTATATATTTATGATTGTATATTATTAGAATTAAATACACCTATATAAGGCATTTGAAAGAGTGATTGTGTGACAAATTCTACATGATTAAACTGCATGTATGACGTAGTTTACAGATGGGATGTGTGTAGTCGTTTCTACATATACCGATTAAAAACTGATGCTATACAGAATGATTATGAGTGGGAGAGTATTTGGAAAAGTTGGTTGATATGCTCATTGTTTAGTTCCATCTGATCAAATTTACTTAAAAAAGCCATAAACAAGTGAATAGATTCATGATAGTTTAATTTCTAATTTCACCCTCGGCCGAAATGTCACCATTCTAGATTGTGTATCAACAGACTTATTTGACCCTTCACTTCTAAACATACAAAATATTTAAAATATGACTATGGTGTCTACAGGCATATCATCCACGTACATGTCTGATTTGAATGGGTTGGACGTATAATTTGAGATAGCTACTGTAAGTCAAAATATTCATTAAGAACAGACCCCAATATTAAATAATATATATATTAGTCCCTGATCCAACCATAAAATAGTTAACTAACGATTTCATCATTGCAATTTCTGAAATGGTTCATAACCTCTCTGATCCAAACATAAAACAGTTATGAATTACTTCAAGTGCAAGAAGAGGCTATATCATTACAATACCATTGAGATTCAGTGACAAAGAAAGTACGTATGTTCACAAGTTTAGCTCAAATAACACAGTTAACACCAGAAAGCTCCTTACCCCTGCTTTCAATTCTTTCACATCAGTTCAAATACATAGTAGCATTGTATAGATACAACATATGATTTTACCAGTTGAAGTCCACTCCTTAATCTCCACTTGCACAACCACAGCAACCACAATGCACGCATTCGATAACCTTCTCCTCCCGCAAATGCTTCGGGACTCGACAAACACACGTCGTTTGAAAGTTATGATCCCGAGGCTGCATGCACCTCAAGCAGCATAGCCTTTCATAACCGGGCTGCCAATAAATAAAACACCCATCATGAGAAACTGTAATACGAGGTGTTAAATTATATTAGAAGCAACAATATTTACAACCAAAGATCGTAGGAATTATGAAATTGAATGAAGCTTCAATTGAGACATACTATTATCTTGAATGTTACTTCACTACACAATGGTTTTCAGCATCAACTTATTCCCTCATGCTCCAATTTAACTGTCTTTTTTGAGTAAAAGAAATTGTTCCAAAATATCTGCAGCTTTTGGTTTGCCAAGAGAAATTTAATATTTTTTTCCCAATATACCCTTTTTCGTAATTTTTTGTGATATGTCTCATTTATTGAAATACATGAATCTATGTGAAACACCCAAAAGCATATATTAGTCATTTTATACAAATAATTATAAAAATTAAATGACTTTTTTTGTGTTGTGTGGAACACCTAAAAGCAACAGTCAATTGGACGGAGGGAGTATTTGATTGTCAAAGAGGATCCAGCACAGATAAGGTTCACTAGCACCAAACAACAGGCATAAAAGATAAGTTGAATCATGACAAGTGTTCTACATATTATGAACCAACCTTTTTCCACTTTGCAATTAAGTTACGATCAGCAAACCCCTGATCCATGCAGAACTCATATAATTCCTTGGAGATTTCCTTCCTCCTGTGATATAGGTCAAAAATATATCGACTCTTCTGATGTGCTATTTTGAAGATAGGCCACAATCCCTCACATTTCCTTTTTCCATCATGTGGGTCATTCTCAGCTGCCACCAACAAATTCGAAAACAAGAATGAAAAAAGAGAGAATTCAAAACAAAAAGTAATGAAGAATTTGAGCAGTCATGTTTGTCAAGTAAAGTTAAAACACCTTCTCTCATCTTTGCTTGTAGTTCACGAAGAGTAGGTTCAATCAACTCCCAACCCTCTGGGTACTTTACTCGGTTCGTCTTCACCTTTGGCATCGTTCCTTATGCAAGAGACTGCAAAACAGAATGTGAAAAAACCTGAGAAATGATTGTTTACAGGCATATCAATCACACTCGTTTGCATATCTATGAAATTTGTGCTTTCATATCTTCATGCTGGAAACTGCTATTTATAATGGGAGGCAATAAATTTCTGACTCTACTTTATTAAGAAATTTATAATCAGATATCAAGAAAAATTGCCCATGTAGCATCACTCAGAATTTTGTAGCTCTAAAAGTCATAAACAGATAAACTTGGACCAACAGAAACATATGAGAACTGGGATAGGTTTACTTTCCAGTGGTCTAATGAAGATGAATGGCTTAAAAAGATGAAATCCGTCATTTGATCTAAACTGAACAACGTAAAAAGTCCATGCAAATCCTGTATGAAGCCCAAACCTTATACATATTCTATGTCACATCCTACGAGCTACAGCATTCAAAGCCCAGAAACTGTTAGGAATGGGTTTCAAATATAGAGCACTGAACTGAATCAAAAGTCTAATAAACTCAGATTTTTGTTCAATAATACAAATCCTTCTACTAATTACTCTTAACTATTACCATTCACACTAAAATCACTATAAAAAAAATGATAATTACAATCAGGTTTTTAGCCAAGTTAATGCAAAAGGTACACTTAAGGTGACTGATAATTATGGAAAAACTAAATGAAGAGCAAACAGGATTTTCAATTCAATCCCGGTACAGCCCAAATTTTAAATTATACAACTTGATCGATAAATCAAACCTTACAGGCCCCTACATCCGAAAAATTGACACCAGATGAATAACATATTTGATAACTATTTGCTAAGCATAATGTATGGCTTTATAAAACCACATCCAGTACCGTTGATTAATTTCCATTGTCCAAAACTTACATAATTAAGTTAATGCTGCCTCTTACAGGTCATATTAACTAGGTTAGAGACTGGGTGTAATAGGGTGCACCATAAATCATAAAAGAACCATTAGGGGAGGAAAAAGGGATTCCCTAGATATAGAAGGAAATATTTAAAATCTGACAGCAGATGTAAGCAACTTACTAAGGGCATTGGAGACACCTGGGAATCGGTGATTGATCAGGTCACTCATTATCCATATACAATTTCGTTGTAATATCATTATATTCCTCATATTGTCTAGCAACTCAAATTTTCAAGAAGATATTTTTTCGTGGACACCTAGTTGCTTAACGTCTACACCCACAATCAGGATGTATTCACAATTTTTTTGAACACATCTAGTTCGATATCTAAATCCATTGCTCAATTTGGTTTCCATACCCTCGCAAGCTTGAATTAAAATGAACTTTCCAACATACAAAATTCAGTATAGGAAGGGGAAGAACAGAAATAATTTAAAGCAAACCAAGCTAATCCTAGTTGTAAAGATATAATGCAAAATTTAAGGAACAAAGACAGGCCGGTAACAAAAAACCCTAGATCAATAATGAAACCACGTAACCAAATGTCTTACCCCCACCGTAAAGATGATAGACCTAAATTTGGAGAAGAAAACCCAAATTCGTGATTCAATGTGAAATATACACAACGCCAAAATACGAATATTCACTAAATCGAGTATTAGTGCGTATATATCACAAACTCAAAACAGAAATTTCAACAAGAGTTCAGGGCATAGTTACAATTACCAGAGAATTCAAAGTGGCTCCAAAGGCGGCGGCGGCGGCGGAAAACAACGCGCGGCGGAGAATGGGAACAACGAAGTATTAGTACTTCGAATTATTTTACCAGCCAGATTCGAATTACTAGAGAGAAAATTCAGCGAGAGGCCAATTGCTCTTATACAGAGGTGGGAATTTCATTTACGTATAGTAAAAATGCACAAGAACGAGAGCGCTATATACAAGAAAAGAAATAGCGTTTCTTACCTATTAAGTGTGTGTTTTGAAATTCTAAAAACAACTTCTGGAATCACTTATTTTCAAAGCTCTCTCTCATAACTTTTGAAAAAAAATAATTCTAAAAGTTGTTTTTAGAGTTTCAAAACATAAGCTAAATGTATAGCGCTTTCTAACTTGTCTGGTTCATAAATAAGATTGGGCTTGTATGGGCCTCGTTTGTGTTTGGACCTGGGCCTCCTCCAATTTAGAAAAGGCGCAGGTTATCAGCATCCCCTTTTTTAGGAAATGCACCACCATGGCACCATGTCAATATTATTATTTTGATATATATAGAAAATGACATAATTAACCTTTTCCCTTTGCAATTAATCACCCTTAGAACTGAATAGTTTTCTTTCCCATACTTCACGTTCAAATTTCTGTTTAAAGAAAAAAATCGTTCAAGAAGGAACGTTGAGATTGTTCTAAAGTAAAAAATGTTTGTTTCTTATTCTAGTGAAATACGTTCATTTGTGATCGTCATTGCAAGAATGGTAATCTCTCCTCATGTCCAATATTCATATGTAAGTTTATCTTTTTCAAGTTTAAAACTAGGTTAGATTGCAAACCCATATTGTAATGTTTGTTGTTTATATGTGTTTTTTTTATAAATGTGATTGTATTTTGGACAAATATATAATCTAGGTAGGATAATAGTATCACTTTTATGGTTTCGTGCATTTATTTTTCTTGTCACGAAAATTCAAAATTTTCGGACCTGGTTCACCGAAATTTATAAGTAATTTCGGAGTCTATTTTCGAAACTTTGTGATTTTTTCAAAAATAATATTCGAAAATGGAGAAATATTTCAGTAACTAATTTCGAAGTTTTAGGTTATTTTCAAAAATTATCTTCGACAAATTATTTTTCGAAATTTACAAATAAAAATCAATCTGAATTTTATTTTAATTACTTATTTTTTGTTTTGGTGTTTGTTTGTTAGAACTTGATGGATGATGATGTTTATGTAGACGAGGACAAGTTTGATGAAGATGAATTTGAAAAGGAGGTTGAAGATATAAAAATCGAGAAAAACAATGCAAATCAATCAAACCAACCAAACCAAGAATTGGTTAGGGACTATACAGATGAGTTCACGACTTACAAACCATTTGTGTCTCGTGATGCACTTTTAGGAATGGGTGCGCCATGTGGGAAATGAAAACAAAATTGTTGTTGTTGTTAAGCAATTCGATAGTGGTCTTGGAAAGAAGAATGCTCGTGTACTTTTGGCTTGTGAAAGCTCTGAAATATTCCAGGAACCTACTGTAAAGAAATATCGGCAAACTTTCTCGAAAATATTAGGCTAAATAATCAAATTTAGCACATACTTTTGGTTTTTTATCAATTTTAACACATACTTTTTCCTTTCTCCAAATTTAGCACATGCTTTCACTTAATATTTAAAAACATCCCTAGTAATCATTTTCGGCAAAATTCGTCTAATGTGGTTACAGGAGTTCACCTGTCTTGCTGACGTGTAAATATTAAAATAGAAAAAATATAAAATATCACCGCCTAAAATTTTAAAAAAATAGTGACCAGAGATGTTTTATATCCCACGTTTTCTAATTTTAGGTGGTGATATTTTTATTTTTTAATATTTTAATATTTAAACGTCAGCAAAACAAGTGGCCTATGACGACCACATCAAACGGACCTTGTCGGAAATGATTACTCGGGATGTTTTTAAGTATTAACTTAAAGTATGTGCTAAATTTAAAGAGAGTAAAAAGTATGTGCTAAAATTGATGAAAAACAAAAAATATGGGCTAGATTTGATTATTTGACCAAAATATTAAAAAGTTTCATAATATTTTGTCGACATTTATGTATATTTTAAAAAAATTGTCACCGAATTTTTCAAGGTAACCTAATGTAATCAAATTTCGGCTTAAAATTCGAAAATATTATAAAATTTCGGCATATATTTTCGAAATATGTATGTTTTTTCAAAATTATTTTTCGAAATATTCAAGGAAGTTACTGTAAAAATAATATCGGCAAAAATTTTCGAAAATATTAAAAAGTTTCATAATACTTTGTCGACATTTATGTACATTTTCGAAAATTGTCACCGAATTTTTCAAGGTAACCTACTGTAATCAAATTTCGACTTAAAGTTTCGAAAATATTACAAAGTTTCGGCATATATTTTCGAAATATATATTTTTTTTTCTAAATTATATTCTGAAAGCCTATATAATTTCGAAAAAATCCATCACAAAGCATCAATACACAAAATCTCAATAAATCCATCACAATGCATCAACAATCCATCACAATCCACAAAAACTATAAAAATGTATCACAATATTTCCGACAATAAAAAAAAAGTAATAAAAACCAGCAATCCAAATCAACTTTGTGTGCGCCTACCCCCGACTCTTCCCCTGCTTTTGGTAGTAGTTTTGTATGGTCCCCTAGTTGGACATGAACATGATCCTGTTGTCTTGTTCCCTGTTCTTGCCGGTCCTTCAAGAGTAGTAATAGTATGAACCACTACCTCCATCACTTCATCCACAGTCACATTAAATTATGCACTAGCTGCTTCAATTCAGTCTTCACAACCTCAATCCTCTCCCATGGTTCCAATACACATCTTGCTCCACGAGGAGCTAGCCTTGTGATTTCTGAATTCGAGAAATATAGGTGCGAGTTTGAAAGGAACCAATCAATGTAGCCATCAGCGCAATCCCAAGGGTATTTGGCCTTGATACCAAGTCTACCCACAGAAAGCACATGATTCTGCCAGAAAGAGAAATATGCAGCCACTGCACCTGAAGCAATCCTGGATTGTTTAGAAGCACCCTTGAGCTATTGAGTAATGAAGGAAGAAATGTTGTATTATTTACTACACATGAATAAATAAACAGTACAAAGTAAATACTTGATAAAGCTACAAATCCAGCTACTAATATACATTGCTGCCTTAAACTGATAACTTTTTTAAGTCGTTTACGGCTTTACCTGATAACAGTTTACAATATTTAGTAACTATTTGTTTCCATCTAGTATGCTTCCTTTTTCATTTCCTAAAACACACATATATATATATATATATATATATATATCATCTCTTGTTCACCATTCCTCGTTTTCAATCAAGGTGTACATATTTATCTATTTGGCAAATTCCATTGAACTTTCATATTATACTCTATGCAGCAATCACAATTTTATATTGAGTTTTTTTTTTTTAAATCACATTGAGGCATTTTCAAGGTGATATTTTCTTATCTATATTACTTCGTCTAACAACAGACACATTTTTTTCAGGAGGTGAGTATCAAAAGACTCAACTCACCTTGTAAGTGCTTCTACATCTTGTTTTCATGATTTTGTTGCTAACAAAAAACATAAATCCTAAATTATTTCTGCATTTCGAGATCTAATATTTCATTGTAATAATTGGTACTAATCTCTTGCCATTGAGTGGGTGGAAGGAGGAGCGGTGATGTGGTGTCAGGAGCTCCGAAGCTGAAGCGTCGGCGGTGGTTAGAACACGCAGGCGGCGGTGGCGGTGGCGGCGGAGCGCAGGCGGAGGCAGAGGCGGAGGCCGCTAGCAGCAGGGTGAACTCTAGGATTTTTTTTTTCTTTTTTTTTTCTTTTTTTTTTTTGGAAACTGTTTGAGTGGTGTATGCGTCGTTCTGAGATGAAAATTAAAATGAGTAACGATGGAGAAGGGAGAAGGGTAATTTTGAGGGGTGCTAATAACCTGCGCCTATAGAAAACCCAATTTACTGGACCAACGAGTTTCTACAAGCTAATTTGTTTTGCTTTGGCCCAAGGCTCTTTGTTTTTGTCTTTTCGGCTTTTCCTTATAAGTCTACTTTGATTATGTAAGGATTATTTGTCACGCAATAATGGAGCAAGATCGTACGATAATAGCAACAACGCAATTAGATGTCAAAAAATGTGATTGATATGATCTGAATTAAAAATAAAATGTGTAGTTGATGAACACTTGAGTTACTTTTTAAAGTTCATGTTGAAAATGAAATTCACCCAAAGTTGATGATTTTTTTTCAATTAACCTTTAACAATATTTGGACAAATTTTGAACACCCCATATGCCTTCATAAATTTTTCTGGATTAATTCATACGACTATAGAAAAATATCCACATGTGGTTTTTATAGTCAAAATTAATTGCATTCCTGCTTGCATTACAACAGTAAAGAATATGATGACTATAATTACTGCAACTTAGGTACAAAGATATATTCAGTTGAAGCATCAAACTTGTTCAAATGTGATTCAAATTTTGCCAACCAATTAATTCTAGAGTCTTTCCTTCACCACTGTTCTTGCAAGTTTTTCACTATTCCACTCCAACACCAAGGTTTCCTTATGGATTGGGGATCGCCGTGGCTCCATGTTGTGTATCTCTACCGTGCTCTTTTGAAGCTTACATCTCGCAATCTTTACAGTACTTAAGAAACATCTATCAGCAAACTGAAGCAGATCGATATCAGCAAGCTGAAGTTGGAACTTGGATATACATATACATTATCTATGTATCTATAATTTTCCGAGCAAACTAGAAAAGATGTGAATTAGTGTTTAATCAACTCGAACTTACAGTTGGAAGGTCATAATCACCATCCTTTGCATCACATATATCAAGTGAGACTTTTCGAAGCATTGGCAACTGCAATCATCAAAAAAAGCACAATCAGTGAACAGGTTTCATTCTTCGGTGTTTCTCATGCTGGGAACAATAGTTTTTTAAGTCCACTAAGTTATCGCTATTTCCATTTCAATCCTGTCAACTTTCACAAATTGAAAATAATCATATAACTTTCAATTTTTAACATTTTGGTCCAGTAACCAGCCGTAGGAGGTGAATCATCCGGTTGATGCTAACGTAGTAAAATATAATTTGTCCATGCGGTAGAATCGGATTGGTGAACCAGATGTTTCACCTCAATCAATTATGGAACCAAAATGTCAAAAATTTGAAAGTTCCAGGAATGGATTCGAAATATAGGGTTAACTTACGGGACTAAAAAACCTATTTTCCCTTCTCATGTGTAAATCTTACCTTAGAAGCAGCAAAAATGATAAAATTTTTAGGAATTCCAGGCCCCTGCAATTTGAAAAACAATTTATTATTAGAAAATAAGGAATCTTGAACTTTTTAAGTGGTACCAACATGAAAATGAAGCTGGATTAATATTTTCATATAACATTCATAATGCGGATAGACATGTCACTATTAATCGAACATAGGCTACCAGTTTCGTGTATAAAATAATCAGCTTACTGCAAGAAAAGGGAAAGTACAGTACTAACATTGTGACGTATCGTAAGATCTTCGAGGGCGTGGCAGTCTAATAGAGATCTTACACCATTCTTTGTTATTTCTCCACATTCCTGTAAATAAATGGCAATGTGCTGAGAATGAGAAATTACTGAAGCGGTTTTTAACCATGCAAAAGTATATAGGCCCCTCTCATCTACAATGTTGATGCTGTCTTTATTAAAATACAAAATGAAGGGGCCATAATAATATTTAACGTGGGTAATAGAAGTTAAACCATCCTAACGTCAACATCATATCACAAACGGTAATATTAGACTAGGACTGGATCGAATGATAAACTGAGAAAACAAAGGTGAAACTAATTCAGCATCAATGCAACAGCCAGTAACAAGAGGATAACCAAGTTAAAATATTAATGATATTAGGGGTTTTTCAGAAAAACAATATTATGATTTATGCAAGTTTCTTTGTTTACGAGATTCTAGTAGCTAGTTACTCAAGAGATATGTATCCTCAAAGTGACTTTAAAGCAAGGGTCCTCAACAATATTTTAGAGGACAGGATCAAAGTCTTCCGCCATTTCCTAGGCTTTTGTTTGTGTCTCACTTTGAGGATATTAATCGCACCTAACATAATGACTTTTATACCCACTGTAAAAAAGTAACTTGTAGAGGAAAAGCCGAAAAGGTGGCAGCTAACCTCAAGAAGGAGAACTGTCAAACCCGGCCAACCACTTGAAATTATGCCTTGTGCCTCTACAAAAAGAGAAAGAAAGCAAAAAAAGATCTTTCATTATTTGTTATCCCATAAAAAAGCAAATGAAGAAAGGAAAGTGGCAGTTATGTGCAGCAGATTAACTCTGAAGGAAGAAGTTTAATAACCACAAACATTTCGTCATTGTAAACTTTAAGTCTGAATTTTCAGAAACGCACCACAATCGAGCATGGTGCATCCTATCAATGAAAGTTTAACCAGGTTTGGACAATTCTCAGTCAGAGTAGCCAATTCCTCGTTAGTCATCCAAGGTGTTACTCGTTCAAGTCTCAAGTTCCTCAAATTTGGCATCCCCAACTTGAAGCATAGCGAGGATATGCCACCTAAGCAATAGCACAGAGCCAAGATTTGCAGATGTGCCAAGGTTTTTATTATGCAGATTATGGCTGAATCAGATATCACCTGTTAATGCAAGTGAAGTATTACCGCAGCACTAATTACTCCCTCTGTCCCATCTTAGAGTAAAAGATTTGTCGAAATTACTTGATGTTTTTAGAAATTCAATATGTTCAAATCTTCCAATGTTATCATCATATTACTATTAACATAGAGAAGGTGCTCCATCAAAATGTCAAGTAAAATGGGACGAAGAGAGTACAACAATAATTATAGGAAAGAACAGAGATACAACTCCCTCTAGTACTATAGAAAATCAGGATCTACTCCTTCAATTATTTAAATAAAAGTAACTGAATAGCAAACTCATTTGTTTGGCCTATTATTATTACTCTATGTCAATGCAAGTATACTTACTATCGCACGATGTAATTAACAAAATGAACATGATATCATAGTAAACCTACCTCCTTACCTGAAAATAAAGGATTAATGACTCAAGCATTGGACAAAAGGAAGGTAATAACTTCAAGCCATCTGGGCATAAGGAACCACCTAAACCAACAACTAAGGTTCTCAGTGTTCTAATTGCTGGTCTAAGGGCTCCCAAGGAGAAATACGATAATCCCCATCCAAATTCAATCTCCAGCAATTTGCACGACGTTCCTAACTTCTGGTACAAGTCTTCTGGAGCGCATTTTCTTTCCTTAGTTTCACTTTCCTGTAGTAGGAGATGCCTACAGCCTCTTGCTTTTAGAGATCTCAGATTGGGGTTTCTACAAACAACATGATATAGAGCAGCATAGGAGACCTGATGTTTCACAAGCATAACATTTTTGAATTAGATAGGCATGTAAACATGCATTTAGCTCCGGCTAGTTTGAGATACCAAGTAAAGTAGATAGCAACTCAAAGTGACTCATTCCTTGAACGTTCACTGAATAATAAATAAAGGCCCAATAAAGGGAAAATAGTTTTCTGAGTCCTATTTGTTATCCTTATTTTGGTTTCAGTCCTAACTTTCACGAATTGTAAACAGTCTTGTAACTTTCAATTTTTGATATTTTGGTCAGGTAAACGGCTATAGGAGGTGAAACATCCGGTCGACGCTGACATGGTAGAGTCTGATTGTTCAACCGAATGTTTCATCTCCTACCGCTGTTACCTGACCAAAATGTCAAAAAATGAAAGTTGCAGGACCATTTTCAATTCGTGAAAATCAACGGTACTAAAACCAAAAAAGAAGTAACTTACAGGACTAAAAAAACTATCTCCCCGCCCAGGCAATAAATTAAATAATTCTAAAAAAAAAAGAGTAACAAAATTGACTCAGAGACAATTACCGAATATTATTCCTAGGAAACAGATTTGAGATGTTAACAAAAAAGTATAGTCTAATTGAACAGCTTGAGTTTCCTTAAGACAGGCACCTCACCTTGGTGTCAGAAACATCAAGCATCTCCAAGGAGGCCCCTGATAATCTATAAAGAGCATCATCAACAAGTTGGATTTGTCTGAGACATAAACTCCTCAAATTATCTGACACGGACATAAGCTCAGACAAAACTTCTCCAGTTATCTCTGGAAAAAAAGAGTGAAAGAGGATCAGTCTTCAGAATATTTATGCACGTGGCATCTAGATAGAATATATGTTTAACTATGATAGAAACTGATATGCATATCAAACTAGACTTCTTGTAATATTACGCACCAGAATATTTTTAAGTTAAAACATAAAAGCTTGCTCAAGAGTCAAGAACAGTTGACAAGGTTAGGATAAGCAATCTCATGTAATAAGAGACTCAGTTTTTTAACAACTGTTCCCGAAAAATTCATCAGATAAACTAGATAAAACAGAAAACTGGGAAGAAAAAAGTATAAAGTTATACCATGGCAACCACCAATATGCAAAGTTAGAAGTGTGGAAGCCATCAACTGCGAGTGATTTCCACTTTTTGTTGTTTCATTGGAGAGACCCGGGCAAAGCGCCAGTACAGAATTGTTCCCAAAAGAAGTATCACATGCCAAAATTGATTTTAGCATTTTGCATTTTAGAATCATCATTGATATACCATTGTCAGAAACTGATTTGCACCCTTTTATGTTGATATAACTCAAAGAACGACAGACTTCTGAGATGATACAGATATCGGAATCTGTAGCAGATTGAAAAATGAATTAACTGCACTAGGATTAAAAATAACAAGCTAAGAAAAAAGTATTAAAGGGGAGATGTTGATCTTTTAATCCAGGCTGCATGAGCATTCTGTTGAGAATTATGAATTGAATTTATGCTCTTGTTACAAGATTACAGTAATATGTTCCCTTCCTGATTATTGTGATATCATTTTTCTCCTTCTCCTTACCTATATTACGTTTCTTCACCAAATTATACATAAATGTAATCTGAAATCAACAGAGAATAACATAATTATTACAGCCATTTGAATATCATATAAATAATTCTCTCTCCTCAATTGCTTATATTTCAGTTCATTGCATTCTTCGTATAGAGCAAATACAAGGCTGTAACTGTGATAGCCCTTCAATTCTCTCTTCTTTTTTAATAAGAAACAGGATTTTTATTACTGGACGTAACAAAGGGATGAAAAATCTTTAAGATACAATCGAAAAATGATTCCAATCTTGAACCTAATATTCATCTTAAAATGATTCCAACCTCATAGCTACCTACTTACAAACGTGATGGAAGATTGACTCAAAAGATACAGGTGCATAAAGACATAGGTATATCAGAACAATAAGACTGTCATCTAGCCTAAGTCCCTAACTCAATCAAAAACTTCCATTTAAATATTATGAGAACTATTGAGGCCAAACTTAAGATCTTAATATTTTTTTATGTTTTTCATGGGGTTATGGGGAGGGGGCATAAAGATGACAGAAAAGGAGAATCGTACCACTCATGTCTGTTCGGCCCTCCAAAGTGAGTTGTTGAATATTTGATAGAAAGGGTCGGGATTTATAAGGTAACGAAGCAGTAGAATGGCAATTATATATGAAAGATGATGATGCTGATTTTTCTGGTGTCAGAACTGTTGAGGATGCTATAATAGATACTTGTGCAGGAATAACAGGGCTAATATCCAAAGTAAGGTCGATATTGGTCAGTAGAGGGAATTTTTGCACTAACTGACACAATCTTTTTGAATTGAATTTTAAAAAGTAAGCTGCCTTTAATGTTTGCAATGATGGAAACGACTGGCAGAAGCAATCAATTGCTAAGTCCAGGGAAAAAGACGGACAGTTTGAAATATCCAACTCTCTGACTGCTTCAAAATTACACATCTGCCCCACACTATTTTTTGCAGGACTGATGGACGACTTATCGATGATCTTTTTCAACATGGAATCTGGACTGCATGATGGAAGCAAGGAGAGAGGAACTATTTCTGCTGTGATCTGTGGGCAGCCAGAAATATCCACTTTCTGTGTAATTGCATGGGAAAAGTAAGTACTACAAGTATAGGAAGCAGGTTATGCATAAGACGTCCAGTTTAAGGAAGCGGTTAAAAATACCAAAAAATGACTATGTCTATGCAAGATTCATTTTAAAAATGCACTTTTGGAATACAAGAGCGACAAGAATGCATAGTTTTTTAAGAGATTCTGAAGTTGCCAACAAATGTTTTAAAAGGAAGGATGCTTGGTAATTGAAGGAAAGTGAAGTTAATTAGAGTTAATATTAACTTGCGTCCTATAGTTTAGGGCAATCCAATAAATCCTTTTTCTTTCTACATTATCAATTTTGGTCCTAATGTGTCCAATTTCAGTCCTAGGGTGTCCAATTTTAGTCCTAGACGTAAGCGACTTTTGGCCAACTTTGAAATTTCCAGCGATAAAATTACAAAAATTGGACAAAAAATTACTGAAATTGACACCCTAGGATTAAAATTGACAAAGTAGAAAGAAAATGGATTTATATTGGATCCACCCTATATTACAGTCCACCCTAAATTACAGGACGTAAGCTGATGTTAACTTGAGTTAATCACCTTTATGAAAGTTGGAAAGCCATGATCATCTGTAACTGTGAATGGCTATCTACGCAACTCAAAGATTCATTGTTATAGGAGTTTTTAGATTAAACCACTAGTGAAACTTCATGAAATGTAGGGATAATATATCAAGACAACTAAAGAAAAAATAAAATCACCAATTAGTTAGAAGTGATTGAAAGATTAAATTGTTAGACCAGAGTCACCAGACACCAGACAATTTCTATGATTTCTGTGAGCGGGAGATATGCAGAAGTTTTGGGCTCTCAACAAAGTCAAAATCAGAAATAAAATCAAGATTAATCTTAACATGTCAAAAACAAAGACAGGTCTACAGTGAGAATAACTAAAAAATCATATGCGTTGAAGTTAGATAACGTGCATGTTTACAGGCATTGCATAGTAAATAATAAATAATCAAAATAAAAAACAAATCCTTAAGAATTCATCAAGGAAAATGTAGTTTTTCTAATCAACAATACCAGCAATCGAGCCAAGAAAAGTACCAAGAAATACTGGCATGACAGAATTTAGGATATAAGTTTACAGTAAAAACCTGTGTATATTTCGTTATCCGAACTCTAAGATGACTCAAGTCACCTTTTCTAAAGATTTCTGTCAACGTCGTACAAGGATGCCTCGCTAGATTGAGAATAGCACCAATTGCTACATCAACAAACTTTGAAAAGAAATGGCATCTTCGTTTTCCTTGAAGATGAGAAATGTTGGTATATTTATTAACTTGAGCATATTGAAGTATTCAGCATTTCTTCGGCTAGAGAAAGGGGCTTTTATTATAAGTAAGAGAGCATACCAGCAACGAACCACAAGGGCAGGAGGCTTGTATGTATCTGTTCAAACAAATATGAAGAACTAATGAATAATATTGACAACTTCCAATATCATCAACCAAAGAAACGGAAAATTGTACTCCCCTACATCTTTTTTACAATAGAATTTGACTTGTACCTTGTGACATAACATGTCGCTATTCCAGTTATCTGGCCTTGTGGTGTTTGCAGAAAGCCAAAGTAGAATTGCATCACAAAGTTGCTTCTCACTGTAAAAGAAATCAAGAATAGCATCTAAGTGAATAACTGAATATTTATTACTCTAAATAAGTAAAGTCATTTCACCTCTCTACTGTCAAATCAGGATGCTGAATGCAGGAGCATAGTAGTTAAATGACGACATCAGTGTAAGAGTTGAACGATAATGCCCATGTCTATAAAGGTAAAAACACCATGTATCATGTTTATATGAGAGAAAAGAGGATCGAAAACAAACCAACAAATAAGAGGATTAACATATTTTTCTAGAGACTTCTAATAGTTAATATCCAACAAATAAGAATAGATGCATAAAATCAGCACTTACAAAGTTCCTACCCAAATAGCTTGTACAGAGTTGTAGGATGAAATCATTTGCTGCAACATATTCCACTTCCATCTATAAGACCGAGTTCCATAATAAAGACGTTAAAAGAATTAAGCAAGCAATATCTATCGTACAAACATCTTTTATCGCAATCCTCTAGGACAAATAGAAAACCTTACCATGCTCCAGACCATACTTCCAAATATGAGTCAAGTTAAATAGACATAATTGTGGTGATTGAAGCCCTCTGAATGAAGTCGCTTCAGCCAACCAAAGTCTACACTTGACTAGAAGTTTATCCACCCCAAAAAATAAAGCTGCCTGAGTACATATTAAAGCATACTTCAGAAATTTCGAGGGAAACCTCCCAGTAGAATAACCTTCGTAAAATGAAATAGAATAATTTCAATGCTCTTAGCATATCTTAGCTTGATCGAAACAAGATTAATTTTCGCTTAGTTCAGAATTTGAATTTCTCTTTAAAGCAATAATAGACCCTCAATTTCTGACTCAAGAAAAACTTTAAACAAACATCCTCATGTAAGAAGAGGAATAAAATGGTTATGAAAACAAGTATACATAATTATGATAGAAGAACACCATACCTCATAAAGAGGAATAAAATTGTCAGAGGAAATTTCCACTTGGCATCCATATATGATTCTTAAAACACTCGCAAATGATTCCACATTCCAATGTATTGATATAGAAACGAGCCCAGATTCACTGATACAATGCAAAGAAGCATCATCACTAAATTACAAGTCCCATAAAAAGATGCTAAGACTGTCACTTAGACAGTTAGACTCATAAGTTCATAATACAAGCTAATTACCTAAAACTTCCACTTAGGAGTCCACAAAAATAGGATGATTCTTCAATCAGCCTGTTTATTTCAATTTTCAACACATGATGTCAAAATCTCTATACAGGTATAAACAATGAAGAAGACACATAAATCAGATAGTCCAGAATTGATTAAGTGAAAGTTGAGCTAGTTTCTTAACCTGTTGCGATTGACTTCGATTTTGAGAACTTTGTGAGTAAGATTTGAAGGCAAGTCGTTGATCTCCGGCGTTGAAATTATAATCTCACCGAAATCGTCGGGTATCTCATCTAGATCCGAACTGCTCAATTCGCTGCATACGAGAGTTACTAGGTCATCGGAATCCTGATCGTGACCCCTGTACGCCATTACTGTGTGGTAGTTCGATTCTTCAATTCCCACGAGAAGGAGTGTGCACGCTGCTAAATTAAGATTTACCGTTGACGCCATACATATATATAACTGTTGATCATTAGATATCAATTATCATTATTTTTATAAATTAATATAATATTTAATATTATAATTTTACAGTAGTGATATAGACTCACTATATAATTTTTTATGAAACCAGATTACCGAGGTGTCATGTCAACTCATCATCCACATAATTAATTCTACTTAAATAAATTATGGAATATTTTATAATATACTATACCCTAAACCATGAACCATAAACCCTAAATCATAAACCATTCGGTTGGGGTGAACCATAAACCACTCGGTCCGAGTTTGGGTCTGACCGGGTTGGGTCCGGGCCGGGTAAAAAAAAAAAATTGAACTGAACTGGAAAAAAAACTGAACTACTAATTTTTTTTTACCCGCCCGGACCCAACCTGGCCAGACCCGAACCCGGCCCGAGTGGTTCATGGTTCACCCGACCCGAATGGTTCATAATTTAGGGTTTAGGGTTCATGGTTTAGGGTATAGTATGTTATAAAATATTTTATAATTTATTTAAGTAAAATTAATTATGTGAATAATAAGTTGACATGACACCTCATTAATTTAATTCCATAAAAAATTAGATAGTGGGTTTTATATTACTATTGTATAATTTTAATATATAAATATAACAGCACTGAGTGATAAATAATAATATAAATTTTATATTATAAAAAAATTATCATAAATTTACTTCAATATCATAATAGTTCAGATTTTATATGAAGAGAGAGGCAGGGACAAAGGGTGCAGAAATACAGATCCCAGAGAAAAGTAAGAGAACATGCCAAAATGGGGTTTATGGACGACCAAGAGCATCCCCGTTCATATACCCATTCGGTACAAATTTTTGTCATATCAGCTGTCACGTTAAAAGTAAATTATACTTATTAATTTATTTCTTTACTCCTCAATCATCTCAGGTACAAATATTATTATTCAAGAATCTTACTATCCACGTCACCTAATTCATTCAATATTTATTTAATTCAATAATTTTTAACTTTATTTTATTTTTAAATATATTAATTTGTATAAATAATTAAATAAAATAAATTTTTATAATTAATATTAAAATTTTAATTAAATAATTTTTAAATGTATTTTTCATGAAAAAATAGTACAATAAATTAATGGTATTTTTTTGTTCAAAATTTTGATAAGTAAATTGCACACCTTTATTGAGAATTGAAAAACGAGTACAACAAGTTAAAATAAACTATAACAATACATGAAAAGAAAGAGATAACTAAATTAAATTTTGCATCAAATTCTGGTAACGTACCCAAATATGCTCAATCAAGTTCAATCGAAATTGTTGATGCATTTGCTTATCATGTGTATATATATATTTTTGTGTCCAACAGCTTCATTAGAAAAAGTAAAAAAAAATATATGTGTAAATATGCTAATTGGCAACGGTAATATACAATGCAAAAGGAAAGAAATTGTCATTGGGCCCACAATGTCAGTCTTTTACAAATTGATGCTAATGTGCAAATATCTGTACTTCATTTTTCTATCTCCTAATTTCTACCTCCTTCCCCAACCGTATACCTTCTAATTAAATGGGTACAAATTATGCTTCTACCTATGGTTGGTGATGCTCAAAAATGAGTTACTTTCGAGTTCTACTCAATGTGTGTTTTCAAATAATAATGTTTTTGTTAAGTGATTAAAATTAATGTTAGTAATAAAATTAAAAGTGGGTAGCATTTAAACTATGTACTTTTAATCAATTTTTTAAAAGTTTAAATTGTTTGCAAAATGAATCACTTTTTGATAACTTTAACAAACATCCTTATAAAAATACGGATAAATAATGGTAAAATTGTAGTATTGTTAAAATGAGGATAAAATTGTAGTATTGTTAAAATTACTACAAAATTGTAAAAAATATTTTTAACTTCCTAACAATTATATCGCAATTGCATCATGCACAAAATGTGAAATATTTTGAATATATATTTCGTGATATATTCATCATTAATTATCGTATCATTAAAAATCTTTGTGATGTTATAGCTCATAAATCTGTTTATAGGAGTCGTTGGAGGTCTCATCAAACTCAGGAATCAAGTCTAGAGATCAATTTTCAAGTTAATTAATGAAGTAATTAAGTTCTTTTGATTACAACAATAAAAGTTAGTTATTTAAAGAGTATTTTGTTGCAAAATTTTGTCTGTAAAGATGGGTGTACATATTCTGGACATCCAAAAATAAAATATGAATTAATTAAAGTCAAAATAAATTATAAAATTACTTTAATACCCTTAATTTGTTTAACTTTTATTTAGTGAATAATAACCATGTTTTCCTTCTTTTTAGGCAGACTCTCCAACTACCGAGAAAAGATAAGAGTTTCAAGATTATAATATTAATTTATTTAAATGACACATTAAATGCATAAATTAAATATTTTAATTAACTTATAAGCAAATCACTGTGCATATTTGTTAAGCGTGATGCTGATTTTTATAATTTTACTATGTGTAGATTTTTTTGATAAATGTTAGGAGTACTTATTTTTATTTTTTGCTATACACTATTTAGAAAATATATATACTAAAAATATCTACTTGCAAATATAAATTATAAATATACCTTACAACAATAAAAATAGGTTTTTTTATATATATCTTTTTATTTTGATGATAAAAAATAATAATATCCCTTATCTATTTAAGGCGAATCACCACCAATTCATAGGCTAGGTCTTGTATGCACCCGGGTGCACCGTGCATTCATAGTGCATTTTAGAAGTGTGCAACTTGTTATGTTAAAAGTGCGACTTATTTACACAGAAAAGTGCAACTGTTAATATGGAAACATAGTTGCATGCTTCTGTTTGGAATAGTTGCACGTTTCTGTTTTGTATAGTTGCATGTTTCTAAAATGCCCTATGAGTGCACGGTGCACCCGGGTGCACAGGAGACCCACTCCAATTCATATGGTGGCTTTATTCAAATCTCTGAATTTTGTGAGAAATTATTTATAATATTATTATTAGTTTTTTTAATTTTTTAATCTCAATAATTCATTATTTAATTTTGATATCTACCTTCCATTTATCTCTTATCTATTAATTATGAATCACCCCTATTAATTCGGTTGCTAACTTGCTATATTTCAAATCATTTGGATTTTTATGAGAAGTTATTTATGGTATTAATAATATAAATTTTAACCATTAATATTAATTTTTTTAATTTAATCTATGTCATTCAATCTTTTGTAGAATATAGTTGATATAAATATTCTAATTCTTATCTTTTACCAATTTTTTTTATCGCGTCTGTCTAAGGACTTTCTTCGTCTATATTAAGTTTTTTTTTTCGTCTCATCTTTTTCTGAAGACATTTATAGTAAGATTCATAGGGGTTTCTAAGGTAATTTATTTTTAAATATCACTCCATAATTTATTAATTTATAGTCTCTTTTATTCTTTTTAAATATCACTAGCATGTAACCCATCATACCACGCGAGATTGAAAATAGTTTTTATATCATTAATTTTAAATTAAATACTTTAAATATTTAATTAGTTTGATTAATTCAATTATAGACATAATTTTTATTTTTTAATTTAAATTATTCTCTCTTATTCTTCATAATGTCTTTTTAGTCTATTAGAATATTTACAATAATAAATATCGTTATGATATTTTCTCTCTTTATTATATCATACTAGCACGTAGCCCGTGTACTACGCGGAATTCAAAATAATATTTTTATTATTAATTTTAAATTAAATATTTTAAATATTTAATTAATTTTATTAATTCAATTATAAATATACTTTTTAATTTCTAATAATGTATGTGCATATTTTCATTAATTTTTTTATTCTAAATTACTCCTCCCATTCCTCCTAATGTCTTTTAGTCTATTAGAATATTTATATAATAAATGTCGTTCTGATATTTTCTCCCTTCATTATATCATATATACCCATAATAATTAATTTTTATGATCATTTAAATTTTCTTATGCCAACATTAACCTTAATTTTTTATAATTAAATATTTCTAAAATTACTTTTGGCTGAAAAAATTATTCACACAACATATTTGTAGAAAAATAAAAAAAATTAATAACCATGAAAAGTAATCATGAAGGGTATATATGAAACGGTGTGCATTATATATGTAAATAATATATAAGACCAAAATGAGTATGATATTTAATTTTAATGGGAGGAAGTAATTTAGAATAAAAAATTGAATAAAAATATGCACAAACAATATTAGAATATAAAAAATATACTTGCAATTAATCAAATTAATTAAATATTTAAAATATTTAACTTAAAATTAATAATAAATTTTTTTGAATCCCACGTAGTGCGCAGGGTTACGTGCTAGTATGATATAATGAAGGGAGAAAATATCATAACGATATATATTATTGTAAATATTCTAATAGACTAAAGAGACATTAAGAAGAATGAGAGAGAATAATTTAGATTAGAAAAACTAATATTAATGATTAAAAATTATATTATTAATACCACAAGTAACTTCTCATAAAAATTCAAATGATTTGAAATATAGCAAGTTAACAACCCAATTAATAGGAGGTGATTCATAATTAACAGATAAGAGATAAACAAAAGGTAGAGATCAAAATCAAATAATGATTTTACTGAGATTTATAAATTAAAAAATTAATAATAATATCATAAATAATTTCTCACAAAAATTCAGAGATTTGAAATAAAGCCACCATATGAATTGGGGGTGATTCGCCTTTAGTAAATAAGGGGATTTGATGTGCAACAAAAAAAGAGTAGTAGTATCATTATCTTGTGTATCTCGACACATTAATCGGACTATCGAACCTAAAATCGTAAATCACAAATAATTTTGTAATAATATAAATTAAATTCTCTATAAATTATGTGTTTATATAAGTTTATTTATATTATAATTAGATATGACAAAAATAGTAGTGATATTATTTGGTGAGTCTCGATTCACTAATCGAATTATCGAACTATAAATTATAAACCACGAACCTTATTATTATTATTATTATACCACATTAAATAAAAAAAACAATTGACTATTTTTATCTAAGTCATGGAAAAAAAAATTAAGAATGAATTGAATCACTCTTTAGTTAGTCTTGGTATACTGTTCGAAAAATCGAAGAGTAAATATAAACCACAAACTCTAGCAAACCACTCTAAATTAAAATTTCTCCAAAAATTACTATGCTTATCTAGTTTTCTTATATTATAATGCAATAAACAAAATTAATAGTGTCATTGTTGTAATAAGATATGAAAAAAATAAAAAATAATAGTGTCATATTGTGAGTCTCGATTTAGTAGTCAAATCATCGAACTCTATATCAAAAACCACAAATCATATAGTACCACTCTAAATAAAAAATCACAAACCATATGGAAAGAACTAATAATATTCATAATAATTAAGAATGTCACTAAATGATCTATATCCAAAAAAAATTAAAAATTTTAAAATTTAAAATTTAAATTGCTAAATAATTGTATAATCAATATTTAGATTAATGTATATAGTGATCAATTAATTTATTAAAATTCAAGTAATTAAAATTTTCAAATTTGATCCGGATGTTAGAAAAAGAAAGAAAACTGCGTAAAAACCCAATATTAAAATTATTAGAGAAATATAAGAATTTTATTTTTATGAACAATTATTCCTTTAAAAAAAGGGAATATAAATATTAATAATATGAAAAGAATTCGAGTAAAAAGCAACCTTTGGAACTTTTGCGTCTTAAAGTTGGAGAGAGAAACAGTTAGAAATAATATTTCATTACTTTTCTTTAAATGAAGGTATTTTATTTTAAACAATTTAAGTGACACAAAACATTAATATTACAGGATTGTCATTTTCTGGATGTCCATATTATGGACATTTAGCGCCACCCAAATTTTGTATTGAATATCTAGCTAGCAGTTGGATGGCGGTTCTTTCAACAAAACTTTTGTAGTATGTAATAGCTAAGTTATCAAGCTTTAAATCAAGCTACCTAAAAGCTTCTCGACATAACGACTTACATGTTGTGTATTGAATATTTAGTCATTCACAATATCGCTTCAAAGTAGAAAACACAAGTTTCCATTTTACAAATATAAAAGTGATTCAGAGTGTGAGATGTTTTCCTGCTGTAATTCTTTTATAAGCACTTTTGGAAGTCCTTACGTTTTCAAATCCAATTGAGATGTGTTTTGAAACTCATTTTACATTCAAAAAGTTTTTTTTTAAAAATTAAGTCTTATAAACTTTAAAAAAAAAAAGTGTTTTTA
The DNA here is from genome assembly GCA_037126765.1 of Stenogyne calaminthoides. NCBI lineage: Eukaryota > Viridiplantae > Streptophyta > Magnoliopsida > Lamiales > Lamiaceae > Stenogyne > Stenogyne calaminthoides. The sequence goes on from JBBCBC010000007.1 coordinate 4,502,497, forward strand.
ACTATTCAAATAGTGTTTCAAAACCTCCTTGAATATGGTAGAAGTTTTTTTTTTAAAATTAGTGTGACCCAATTTCTTTTTTAAAAATACTTTTTAAATTTGAATAGAGATTCAAAGCAGCTACTTACATATTGAAAGATTAATAAAAGTTTAATGCGTTTTTTCCGTGATTGTGGATCAAATTGATCCAACCACTTAAATACTTGTGCTCTTAATTTATTCTTTCATTTTATGTTCAATTTTTTGTATGTTGAACAAGCATTTGTACGTGGAGTCAATTGTCAAGTCTTTTTGCATGATGTTGGGCTCTCTCGAAGTTTATGACAATTTCAAAACCTTTATTTACGACGTTTGCAACTTATTTCAAGTCTAATAGAATATTTTATTGGGTTAAGTCTTGTATGGATTAAGGTACATCGTACACTTATAATATATTTTAAAATTTATTATACTAAAAAGTATAACTTATTTACACTGTAATTATTTTGATATATAAGCAATGAAAATAGAAGTAAACAATTGATTAAGCTTACTCACTCCATCCACCTTACATGATACTTATTGTTGATGTTTTAATCAAGCAATAACAATGCAATCAATAACCCATAGTGATTGACCCCTCAATAATATACATTACAATCATCAATATTTCCTAGTTATACCAAGCGGACGTATAATTAATTAGCCTTACCATATGCATATGAAACAATTCAACATTGACGTTGCCAAGCATTTTATTATTTCCATCAATAGAATTTATAGAAGAAGTGAATGAATATGTATAAACAACATTTGAAACTAATATATGTTCTTTCTACACGTAAATACATTTTCCTACGTGTAAGAGAAAATTACATCTAATATTTGTTAAACCAAAAATTACACTACATGTTTCATCAAATTAGAAGATATAAAAATAAAACCGTCATAATATATAATAAAGGAAAAGAAAAATATTTACATTTACATACATTAAACATATATATGTTGCGAAACACTAAACATGCATTCATAAAGGAATTTCTAATTAAAATAAATGATTACTACACAGAAACATAATACATATTTTGAACTGTAAATAAGAGATAAGAAATAATTTGTAATTTGTAGGAACAAAAATTTAAAATAAAGCATAAATAATTTTACGATAGATTAATTAACCAAATTGGTAAATGTCACACAAATTACACGTCATGCAATTATATAAACGACAGATCGGAAATGCAAATTTGCAGTACCACCAATAAATTAATTAATCCTCGCAAAAAAAAATTAACTTCTTAAATCATTCCCCAATTCAAAATTTGAAAAAGAAGCGGGAAAAGAATAAAAATCCTCCAAAATTCAAATTTCAAATAAATATCTAAAAACGTCTTCAGAAATCAGAACAGAGATCACGAACGCACCACCCTCTTGTGAAAATTCCGGTGACAGTTGCAGGCGGCGCATCTCAAGGCGGCGTCGCTGCCTTCTTCTCCGGCGGGCATGAACTCGCAGCAGCCGTCCACGGCGTACTTCCCGATGCTGGCTGCGTGGTTTTTCCGGCACTCCTCGTAAGTCACCGCTCTCTCCTTCGACGCAATCTTCCCCTCTTTCTGGAAATTCGTCATTTTCGTAGAAGGAATCGAGAATTACAGAAATTGAAATCGCGAGGCGTTATATAATCGTTAATTTCTAGGTTTCAATTTTGTGAGAAGATGATGCAAGTGGTACGGTTGAAGTGGTTGATTGGTAGGCTAGCGCAACCGATTTTGATGGAGATAAGGCTGGCAATTGTAGATCGGCGTAATGGCATCTGAATGAATGAAAAGGTAGGTTCATAATAATAATGCCTACTTGCTTTACTACTCGCTATCAATGCTTTGCAGTAGTTCATGTACTAATAAATGTTTGATGTAGTATTAAACTATTCAATCTTGATGGTAGCTCGATTGTTGAGTTTGATTCGAATTCGGTACACAAGGCGTATTAAGTTTGAGTACAAAGATTTGAAATTTGACAAGTTTGTTTGGTTTTTTTAAAGATAAAAGATGAATTATATAAATATGAGCCCGGGGTATTCAAAACCCCAAAATGTATATGAAAAGACGAGCTACACAAGCATTTGTCTCACAATTTAACAGAAATGCACTCTAATTGATTATACTCCCAATTGTGAAACGGAAGAACAAAAGACATTGGATTCATTTGCAAGAGCATAATTTGATATCATTGATAAGTTCATTCAAAATATACGGACTCTCTTTGAATATCAAATCATTACGAACCTTTCAAATCTTTCAAATTGTAGCATGCTAAATCAAACCAATAATCTTCCTTGTTCTTTTCGGAATCCACAAACTTAGCGAAGTGATCATGAGCTAACGAGGCAAATGGAATTGATTTATCGAGCCACATAGGTAAAGCTTGCCAGACGAGCAGAGCAACCCGGCATGAGAACAAGATGTGATTGGAGGATTCCAATGGACCGAGGAACAAATTTGACAAATAAGTTTAGGTAAAACTTGTTCATATATATATATATTATTACATTTATAAATTAATAACATAATATTTATAAATTGATATCATAACATTAAATGTTATACATAATAGTTTATAAGCTTAATTATATCATTTTATAAATGTAATGATATTAGTTTTCATATTATTAACAAGTTTTACATGATATATAGTTCGTGAAGTTTCATAATTTGTGAAAATTTCACAAATGTTTCTGTATAAATTTGCACAACCCAGATCTTAGATGCATGCAAATCAATCTACAATCTCAACGGAATCGAACATACTTCAGTTGCATCCGAATTTTTAATTTCTCTATTTCTATGTGATTTGCAAGGTGCACATAAAAATATAGTATTTTTTTAAATAGAAAGTAAATTTAATTAATCATCAAAGGTGTTGATGATGGATTGTGAAATGTGATCGACTTTGTTGAAATTGAATATTAATAAATCTAAAAATTATGTGAAAAGTAAAACAAATATTAGCATAGAACCCGCATATTATGCAGGGTCGAATATAATTTTTATATTATTATTTTAGAAAATGTTAAAAAAATTATTTTATAAAAATTGAAAAAGATCAACTTGATTTCCATTATTATATAATTATAATTATGAATTGTATATTATAAATGAAAATGGTGGATAACGTAAGATATGTAAGATATGTTTTAGTAAATTGTGTATTGCAATTATATTTTAAATTGATCAAATTGTATATTTAATGTAGCCATACAAACTTAATTATTTGTGAGACAATAAATCCCATGTTAGTTGTTGTACTATGAAAAGGAGAGAGGGTTTATAATTTTGTACACATGTATATTAATATAAAATATATTTAAAAATAAATTGAAAATATTAAACAAAACAAAATAAAAACTATGAAAAATATATTGAGCACAATTTTATTATTGAATAAGCACAATTGATTGAAATTTCCAATTTTAATTTAATAGTGCAAAACCCACTTGTCAAGCGTGATTGGAGAATTTTTTATATTGTTATTGTAAATTGTAAACCTCAAATTATTTTTATTTGTTAAAAAATATCATAAGTTATTTTTTATATTTTTATTATTTGTTTAAAAAAATATTATTTGAAATGAGATCCAGCAAAATGTAATGATTTACAATTATACTGTTCTATCATCTAATCTGTTGTTATATGTCATCTATAACTATCTAATAACAAAATCTTTGACAAATATAGAAACTTTTTTCTCATCTAATCTCTAACTTACTAAATCTAGAAAAAAAAAACAAAGTAAAAAAATATAGAGCCCATGGAGTAAACCCAAAAATTATAGAGCCCATTCTTTGGTTACTAAGTCCAATAATTAAATTATACTATTAAGTAAACACATAGAAATATAGGCTATATAGCTAATACACATACATGTGTAAAAAAAAAACGGCTGTATTACTAACACTAGAAAAAAAAATATACGAAGTAAAAAATTAAAGAGCCCACAGAGTAAGCCCAAAAAATGTAGAGCTCATTCTTTGGTTACTAAGTTCAATAAATAAATTATACTAATACGTAAACCAATAGAAATATAGCTAATAGACATACATATGTTAAAAAAAAAACGGCTGTATTAATCTCAGCACTGCAAATCAGCCCACCACTTCATAACTATAAACCTGTTCAGTCTCCCCACCACCCCAAGAATAATTAAATCCCAATCAACCTTTCGAAAAGAAAACTTTTCATCTCCAAAAAAGCACCTACAAGTACATATATAGTTCACATCAACATGATAAAATTACATCTCTTCCACGAATCAGTTCAATCCCTTATTATCTCAAATTACAAATGGAACACATTTGGAGCTTGATCAAAGATTTGAACCCATCAAAAACTACTTGGGCTTTGAAACTTCGAGTTGTCCGTTCATATGAGGTTAGGTATCAAAATCAATCTGAAGCAAGCACCTTCGAATGCGTTCTGCATGATCGAGAGGTATATAAGTACTAAATTGTCAAATAATTGATTCCATGGGAATGATGTTTTGAAATTCATGCAATAATTCAACTTTCGTACAGGGGTCGAGAATTCATGCCACTATCAACAGTGTCCAGATAGACACTTTCAAGTCATCTCTCAACGAGGGACAACTCATTGCAATCAAAAACGTTATTGTTTCAACGAACAAGATGTCATTCAAAACAACAAACAACAAGTTTAAGTTGCTTTTTTTCAAAAGGACCCATGCTTTTGAATTTTTTGACAATTCTTTTCCTTCATTAATATATGACTTCCAACGGTTTCCTGAGTTTTTAGATGCCGATAATTTGGATCAAACTCTGCTTTTTGGTAAGTTGTAGTTAATTTATAAATCTGTACATTTTCTACAGATTTAAACAGATTTTAATATTTGTCCTATTTAAACAGATTTTATTGGGAAGGTTGTCGATCCGGGTACCACAAAAATTGTACCATGCAGGGGATGCGACAGAAAAATTCGGAAATCATCTTAGAAGACATTGAGTAATTATTTTTCACATATGAAGCCTAACAGTCCTTCTAATTTGAAATAACAATTCTAATTTGAATTAACAATAACCTGCAGGAAAAACCAGCTAAAGTGCACTTTGTGGGAAGACTATGTTGGTATATTTAACAATCTCCTGAAAAAACATATCTCGGGACCACTAATCTTGATTCTACAGTTGTTCCGGGGAAAAAAGTACGAAGGTAAAATCATGCAATTTAATTCTCCAATAATCTACTAATGATTCATCTTATGCAACTAACAAGGCAATTTTTTTTCCCAATCTAGATACTAAAACTCTTTGTACAGCATATAATGTCTCAAAGATGATTCTTAATGAAGATGTTCCTGAAATTAATGCCTTCAGAAATCAGTAAGCATTGTTGTCTTTAATCAAAATGTTACCTACTTTTTTAGAGAACAGTTTAAATTTGGTTTATATTTGTTTTTGAATGATTATAAGGCTGGGTGAGGATGATGATGCCATACATTTCAATGAAATCTCTATAACAACCACTGAAACCCCTACTGATGATGGGAGTTCAAATGAGGATGTAATAAAAATGATTGAGCAGTTGATTGAAGACAAAGAGGTACTTTTAGTATATACTTATGATTATCGTGAATCATAGATCTTTATAAAATGTACATTCCGTAATATAAATGTATTAAAATAATAAATAAATTTGCAGGCTGGTTTTTTTTTTGGGTATTTGGAGAAATAGTTGATGTTGAATCCATCGGGTCTTGGTCATACTTATCCTGTAAACGCTGCCTAAAGAAAATCATCCCCCGTGGAGATGGTTTTTTCTGTCATAAATGTGCACAAACAGTGGCAGCAGGCAAAATGAGGTCATTTCCTATATAATTATTGTTTCATCTAAATTTTAACTATAAACTTTAAGCAACAATTTATCAATGAACTATTGTTATTTTAATTCCAGGTACAAAGTTCGAGTTCGTGTGGTTGACGAAACAGGAACTGCCCTTTTTCTACTTTGGGACCGAGAGAGCACAGATTTAATTGGAAGGACAGCAGCAGATTTGGCAACAGAGAAAGCAAAGGTTATAAAAATCAGTCATTCCAAATTTTTTTTAAAAAAAAATAGTGAATTGTAATTTAACAGTGTTTGAAAATGGACCAGGGAACGGTCGATGAGTCATTACCACCCGAGATTGAGGCATTGGTAGATAAGAAACTTTTTTTCAAGGTGCAGGTCAAGGAAAATCAAATAGGCGTTTATAATGGCGCATACAGTGTGGTAAAAATATCAAAAGATGCTAAGCAAGAGGGACCTTCAAGCAATGGCAAGAATAATGATGATATTGAACAAATTGGCCCATCAAAGAAGGCGACAAAGATCTCTAAAATTTAAACACGGCAAGGACGCTCTCCCTACATGGTTTTCTTAATACAGCAGCAAATAATGAGAGTTTCTTAAGCTGGAATAAAATATTGTTTGATCATGTTAGTATAGAACTACGAGTTCGTTTTTGGTTTCTTAGTTTCCCAAAGATAGTTTGAATTTATTGATCCAAACAATTCTAAAGGGATACGTTTCTTGAGAAATTTTTATCAAACTTGGTTGGTCTACACTGTATTTCACAACAATGGCCCCTATCTTTCTCATCCAAAAACAAATCAAGTCAGCAAATAAAAATAAAAGATATAAAACATAAATTAAGCAACAGACAACATCAGAAAATCCAAAAACCAACAATTGTTCCATAAACAAATATTAAATAGTAAAAAAAGGACCAACAATGATGCAAATTTTATGTTCACAAAAGAAGAACAATTGAAATCTATAGATTGTGCATACCTGTTGAGTACCATGATATTAGGACAGAATTATGCAAGTGCAGTGAATTTTCGTCTTTGGGAATGCTACAGAGGGAGACCATGGCACATCATATCCAATCTTTTGGCAGGCTTATCTTGCAAAAGTGAAAACTATAAGCTGTTTAAAGTAAAAAATTCAAAATAACTTTTAAAAAAGAGCTATTGTAGTTTAAACACCAAAAATAGAATGCATTTCCTTATTTTATTGGATAATGTATTTTTATTATCTTGCAAAAGTGAAAACTATAAGCTGTTTAAAGTAAAAAATACAAAAGAATTTTTAAAAAAGAGCTATTGTAGTCTAAACACCAAAAATAGAATGCATTTTATTATTTTATTGGATAATGTGTTTTTATTATATAATTGAATTTGTTCTTAGTTCATTTCCCTATCATCAGCAAATTTAAATTATTTAGTTTACGCCTCCAACATTGAGCTATCAAAAAGCAAAACTAACCCAATATTAGATAACAATAGAGAGTAACAGAGAGAAGAGAATGTTTGTAGGTCATTCTCTCTCTAATTTAGAATAAACTTAAACGTAAATATGTATAATTGTATATAGCATTGACATTAATAGTAAATTGGAAGAGGGAGAGGAACCCAACCTCCAAAAAGCTTCTCCCTCAAAATCAACATTGTCGACTAAAATGAAAGCCCATTTCTACAGTAATTGTTAACAGCAACAACAGAGAGAGGAAACAAAAAGACTATTAGATAAGAATAGAGAGTAACAAAGAGAAAGAAAGAGAGAAGCAAAAGCAATACCAGTTACACAACATACTGACCCTAATATGTAAAGGGTATTTTTAACAGCTTATAACCAATTATTTAATCATTTTCTGCCTATTGTTTGATTTTGGTCCTGCATAGAACATGAAATGGATACTCCAAAAGTTAAAAATAGAATACAATTACCAATATTCAGTCATAGAGTTTGATATTTTTGTATAGATAATCAAACAAGTTTTTGGACTAGACTATTGAAAAAAAAAAACAGTTTTTGACATAAATGATCATAACTAAAAACATTAAACAAATGACCTTGATTTCATCTAAGAATTAAAACATAAATTAAAATAGTAATTATGATAGTCACTGAAGCAAAATTTAAAAGAAAATCAGTTCTTTTGTTGGTTTTAGCATCAGTTCCTGCCACAAAAGCACGTCTAAAGAGTGGGAATCTGGAAAAAAACCTAAATTGCTTTGAGAGAAGATATTGAAAGAAGCAAATTTTGTAGAAAACAACAATTTCTAAACAAATTGAACGGTTCGGGGCTAGCAACAGAATCACCAAGAAGAAGATCAACATGAGGAAAAGAGAGCCGCACAAAAAGCGTCAAAAAATTCTGAACACTGACGAAGGTATGTATACACAAGATCCATTTCTCAATAACGTGTACAAAGTGGATTATCATAAGAATTCTACAACTTTTCACGAGATTTACATTTTCTCAAGAAATTAGATTGTTTCTGTTTATCTTTTTCCTTTTTAAATTATCAATCTACCCATGCACTGTTTTTTCAATTCATAGCATGTTCATTTGACAATGCAAACCATTGTTTTCTATTGCCAAATGTAGTATTTGACATAAAAAAACATAATTAACCCACACAATTGCTTATAAATTTAGAGGGCGAAACGATCCATAATAAAATAAGTAATTGTCCTGTGAAAGTCACAAATTAAAGTAGGAACTAATTCTTATTTGTAAGTTGTAGGATAAAGAGTTCAAAACAATTAATATTTTTTCTCCTTGGATATATTCAAAATATAGCCGAGAACCAATTGTTAAAGACAACTATTAATAGATCTGTAAAAATCCCTAGAATATAGAACAAACAATTAAAACCAATCCCTAGAATCTGCAAATCTACGAAACATGCAATTCAAAACATAATAAATATACTGCATCTTCTCAGAATGTAGAACACACAATCAAAACCAATTATTTCAAAATCCAAAAGGCTTTGGACTCAGTCGAAGGCGATTTTTTTAAAAATAAAATAGAGAGAGTCGATGCTGACCTTTTGTTGGTATAATCTTCAATCTCCCGTGAGAGAGAACACCGGCGTTTTTGGGCGGTGGGAAACACGCAAAGGTAGCACCGCTGCCTATATCAAGGCGCGGGCGGCGGATCACAGCGGTGACACTTTGAGGTTGAAAGAAGGTCCAAAATTTTTTAAGGCTGAAAATATATTTTAAAAATTAAAAAAAAAAAAAGAGTATTAATTTAATGGAGCTATTTTGGAGAGAAGAAATTTCAAGATTTAATTAAACTTTTCTTTTAAAAAATTAAAACCCACGCTGTGCGGTTTTGTCTTTCTCCCAAAGGCGTAAGATCCAAGGGGTGGTGGAATACTATAATTTAGTTGAAAATGAATGTTTATGTAATTATGAATTTTCAACTATATAAATATTTCTTATTGTTTATGTTCTTAATTTAAAATTTTATTTTTATTTTTTTTATTTTAGTCCTTTTTGTTAATTTGTTATTTGTAAAAAGAGAGGCGTAAGATCCAAGGGGGTGGATACCGGAAATGGGGTTAATTTGTTATTTGTAAAAAAGGAATGGGGTGTATATATCAAAATGCTATTATTAAAACATTATTACAATAATGCTATTATATATGTACAAAAAAAATTGTTTCAAGTTTTATATTTTTTCCTTATATTATACATCACCTGATAATTTAACAATATAGGTCCAAGTACGTCAATTATAGATGATTTGATTGAGATAGTCGCAATTGACGAAACAATGCCTACTACGACTGATATTCACAGTCAAAACGATTTAACAGGTAAAATTCTTATACAACTAAAGATTACATATGTCCTTCTACAAAGAATTTTCAAACAAATATTAAAACGAGTTTCAACATGTTTGCAGAATGAATGAAAGCAACAACACCGAGGGAAAAGGTACACAGAGCAAAATTTTTAATATTGAATATTTCTTTTATAAATTTATCTATATAGAAATTTTATAATTTGTTCTTTTTTTAAATATTTTACAGCGGATAATATTCAAGAACACGTTGACCCCGATACTTCAAATGGTAAGCATCACAATTTTTCTTCATTTTTTTCGTATCATTTAAACAATATATGATTAAAAAAAATTACACTTGAAAAATGTGAACAGAATATTTGGACTTTGGAGACCCAACGCACAAATGCAATTATTGTGGGGCATTTTTTTGGTACGAAGAGAAGCTGCAAAACTACAAAGCCAAAAATCCGAAGTACTCTTTATGTTGTACGCAGGGCAAGATTCAACTCCCACCAATGAAAAAACCACCTAAAGATCTAGAAGAATTGATCCTTGGAACGACGGAAAAAAAAAAGCACTTCCAAGAAAATATCAGATCATACAACAACATGTTCTGTTTTACTTCTTTGGGGGGAAATATCGACACGAGCATCAACATCGGAAGGACTCCACCCGTTTTTAAACTCCATGGGCAGAATTACCATTTGGTGGGAGGTCTTCTACCAAAAGAAAGAGGAGAACCAAAGTACGCTCAACTTTACATTTACGACATGGAAAACGAAATCCAAAATAGAATCAAAGTTGTAAGGTAAAATAATCCTTTTAAAAAAATAAACTTCTACAACACAACAAATACAAAAAGAAAAGAAAAAAAATGTAATGCGTGTTTGCTTGCAGGAAAGAATCGGACATAAACACTCTGCACGCAGAAATTGTTGCAAATTTGAAGACAATCTTGGATGAAAATAATGTGTTGGTAAAAACGTTTAGAAATGCAACAACAAGAACCCCCTGATGTCAGAATAAAACTGATTGGTAGTAGAGGTGGAGACGCAAGAACATATAATCTGCCTACTACATCAGAAGTTGCAGCATTACTTATTGACGGCATGGACGAGAACCTAGGGGAAAGGGATATATTAGTGGAGACACATACAGGAGAACTGAAGCGTGTAAATCAATTGAACCCGGCTTACCTCGGTTTACAATATCCGCTTTTTGTTCCCTTATGGCGAGGACGGCTATAGAGAAGATATTTTTTTTTCAGAAACAAGAGCATCAGGGTCCAAAGGAAGAAATAGATGTCAGTATCAGAGAATTCTTCGCATACCGATTGCATGAAAGAGATAACAAACCATCAACCATCCTACATGTGAGAAGACTATTTCAACAATTTGCAGTCGATACATACACGATGGTAGAATCGGCGAGGCTGACTTATATATGGACGCATCAAAAGCAGTTGCTATGCGAACTGTACAACGGTCTTACCGATGCCCTTCTACGTGGGGACACAGACCCATCTGCTCAAGGGAAGAGAGTGAAAATGCCACCTTCATTCACGGGAGGACCCAGATACATGATCCAAAATTATCAAGATGTAATGGCTATTTGCAGATGGGCACGTTACCCGAATTTATTCATAACATTTACGTGTAATCCTAAATGGCCAGAAATTGAGCGTTTTGTAAAAAAAAGTGGGTCTTAAACCGGAAGACCGTCCTGACATACTTTGTAGAGTTTTCAAGATGAAATTGGACTCGTTGATCAAGGATCTCCGACAAAAGAAGATTTTTGGAACAACCAAAGCAGGTAAATAATTAAAACACCATTTCATTATAAAAATATTATTCATGTATAAGCACAAAAGATAATGTTTTGATTTTTTGTTTTGCAGTAATATACATTATCGAGTTCCAGAAACGCCTTCCTCACACTCACATCCTGTTGTTTCTTGATAAAAAAGACAAAACCACAACTTCTGCAGACATAGACCGAATTATTTCGGCAGAGATCCCAGACAAGGAAAGTGACCCCAACTACTATAAAGCGGTGGGGGACTTTATGGTTCACGGACCTTGCGGAAATGTGAGAAAACAATCTCCATGCATGTCGAACGGGCGCTGCACAAAGCATTTTCCTAAAAAGTTTGTCGATACAACAACTGTCGACGACGAGGGATTTCCAGAATACAAACGTCCAGATAACGGGAGAACAATTGTCAAGAAAAAGATTGAGCTCGACAACAGATACGTCGTTCCACATAATCGTTATCTGTTGCTAAAGTGTAGAGCCCACATAAATGTCGAGTGGTGTAACCAATCCCGATCTATCAAGTATTTGTTCAAATATGTCAACAAAGGAGAGGATCGAGTAACAACAGCTTTCTATCAGAGCGTAAATGAAGATACATCTGGGAAAGACGTGGATGAGATTCAAATGTTCTACGACTATAGATACATATCACCATGTGAGGCAGCTTGGAGGCTATTCGGCTTTGAGATCCAGTATAAAAATCCTTCCGTGGAACGATTGAGCTTTCACCTCCCGGACGAGCAGAATATTATATATTCAGACTCAGATACATTAAGCGAAGTCCTAGACCGTCCTTCAGTTAACCATAGCATGTTTTTAGCTTGGTTCGAGGCAAACAAAGAGTATCCTGAACATGGAAAAGACCTAACCTATGTGGAATTTCCAACAAAATTTGTTTGGAAACAAGCAAAGAGAAAATGGGAGCCAAGACAAAAAGGATTTTCGCTGGGAAGGATTTTTTACGTGCCTCCTGGAAGCGGGGAAAAATACTATTTGAGATGTCTCTAAACGTAATTCGGGGACCCAAGTGTTACGATGACTTGAAAAAGATAAATGACATTCAGTATGTTGGGATTATACTGGAAAGTATGTTTTGACTTTGTATAATCAAAACTGAATTTCGGACTTATTTACTGAAATAAATTGTTTATCACTGATGCTTTAAATATCATCGATTACATATATTTATAACGAGGCAATAAATAGTCAACGGGTTACATTGTAGTTAATTTAGTGATACCGGATCACGAGATTAAATTAACAATCCTTTGTAACTGAAAAAGTACAAATTGCTAGATGGAAATGAACAATCCATCGTGAAAGGTTTGGGATACATGTCTTGACAAATTTGTCTAGTGCATGACATTTTAATAGAACCAACGAGGACAAATTCTTGAACATCAAGGAAGAAAGATTAGGGTTCTTATTTCTTAATATTTACAAATAAAAAAAATTGTGGTTGGTAACTATTGCATTGACTTATCATGGGTAGATTTTCAATACTTTTTTTATCTTGATGAATATTATTGGTCACATGTGATTGCTAAGATTTAATAAAAAGAATCGTGTTTTTTTGAGATTGAAAAGCCCTTGGGGAGGTTCATAAACTTTATCATAAAATCTTACAAGTGGAACTAGTTTTCCGGATGGATAATAATGTTGAACCGCTTCAAACCAAGATGATGAAGATATTAATTAATGGAAAGCTATTTCGAGATGCTTGAATTAATTAATGGGCCGGATAATCATAAACACGAGAAATAATAATTCCCATATTGAGAACTATGGGTTAAGATGGATAGTCTGATAATTAATTATGTAGTGGGATTAATTAATATGATGGGGCTTGAATAATATTGTGGCTCAATATTGATAATTCAAGATCCATTGGAAAGTTCAATCTTAATTTTCCTAAAGGCCACCTAAGTAGCCCAACATAAAGTCCACTAACCTAAAAAAAAGGTGTTTAAAATAAAATAAATATTGTTGCCTTTATTTTTTCCTCCTATTTTTGAAAATTATGGATTAAAAAGGGGAGAAAGTTTTTTCTTTTTGAATTTTGTTATGGAATGAAGATATATATTCTTGGAATACAAGATTATCTCATTAAATTCAAGAAATCTCCCATTAGTCATCCATATAGTATATTTCAAAAATTTGAGAAAAAAGGGAAATAAAGATTTTCTTGATTTTCTTGAAAAAGATATTATGAAAGATATGTATTTCTTGAAATACTGAGAATATCTCATAAATTCAAAAGATCCAAATCTTGGATTCTTGCCCTATTTTTTCTAAAAATATCCCATAACAAAAGAGAGGAGGATTTTTGTGGAATATTTTAATTATGGAGAAAATAATATATGAGATATATTCAAGATTTCTTGGAGATCAAGAAAAAGATTTTCCCATATTATTTTATCCTAAAAATTCGACCACCACTCTTCTATAAATATCGGATGAGTGTTTCATTCCCAAGTACAATTTCATGTGCTGGAAAAATTAGTAAATCCATCAAGGTGGTGCAACAAAATTTATTTTCCTTTTGTTAATTGTTCGCAAAGATCCTACCACCGGATAGTCGAAAGCATGATTAAGGGAATACTTGGAAAGTTCTTTTTTGGTGTGTCTAATCAACAAGACTATTGCCGCTTTCAAGAGGTATGTTCACGTAAACTTCGTAGAAATTCCCGTCGTGGGTTTTACGTGATTTGATTATATGATGATTTGTTGTTGGATTATTATTTGAATTAATATAGGATTAATTCATACTAGTAATAATATAAGAGTTAAATTTGTATTTAAATATTTATCCCGAATAGATCCGTGCAAATTGTTCCCCAACAATCGGTATCGAGCCTTGGTTTGAATACGAATTTTAAATTGTAATTTAATTCATTTTTTTTAAATTTGAAATTGGATAGTAGAATTGCTAGATCTTTTTGCGGTATCCAATTGTCATCCAATTTAATGTGTTTATTTATGCATGATATAAATTGTGGTTTTAATTTGATTCGTTCGGATTCTTTTTGCCCAAAAATCCACGATCGATTAGGATTTGTTTGATTTGATCAATGTAATAGACTAGTCAAATCTATTTATTTATTTTTGGTAAATAAATTGTAATCGGATCGAAACTAAGCGGAGACGAATATATTAATGGATAGATCGGAACTAAACGGTGGATTTATTGTGCCAAAATGTGGCGGAACACACCTTTGAATATTTTAAAATGGAATTTCATGTTCGGGTGGATAAAATTCCCGAATCACTACTAATTAACTCATCTTGTGAAGCGAAAGTTGGAACAATCGTCGTCATTGGCATATTTAAGATGGAGTTCTTTTTAGACGATCGAAAGGGGAGAAATTCAAGACGGAACTATTTCTTCAAAATCAAGCCAAGAATAATCAAGCCACCATGGATAATTTGTGCCCAATATGTTTATTTTTCCGATTTGCTTGATTTATTATTGTTTTTCTTGTGCTTTATTTAATTTGTTTAAATGTGTTTTGCATGAGAGTTGCCCAATGAAAAATCTCACCATCAAAAATTACTAAGTTTGTTTAAATAATTAATTGACAATTTTATTCCTGATAATAAAATTGAATTAATTTTGACCTCCATGATTTATTTATTTGAGAATTCTTTTTTTTTAAATTCCCCTATGCGGATGGTCAAAAGTTAGCTTTCACATGAATGAATTCCAAATGGATGATTGTGGATTATTACTAGTGGCGACGATGACCCTCCACACGAGGCTCGTTCAAAAGAAATAATAATTATGTATTTAATCATGGTTATTGAGGTATAAAATTGATATGCATATACTTCCCCAAGTCCCCTGTCGAATTTTATATTGGTCAAATGAGACAACTATTAATCTGGATATTAAAGGTTTAATAAATGTTCTTGTTTGTAACAAAATGTGTTTAAATAATGACCCACCCCACGGCTTATTTAAACTGCTTTTGAAATGTTGGGAGATGCATGTTCATATTTTTTGAGATTTTAATATGATGCATGTGATCGAACCTTGTGATATATTTGTGCTTATGCATATTATTGTTTTTTGCATGCCGCAAAATTTTAACCCACTATTCAATATACTTAAAGACAATTTACTTATACACTAAACCGTTGATTGGAATCGTAAACTTACTATTGGAACAAAGCCATAACCGGTTCTCACTGAAAACCGGAAAAGCCAAAAGATGTAACTAAAATTAAGAAAATACATCTTCATTAATTAGTTTGATATTAAATGGAAAAGTATACCATCTTGCTTCAATGTCGGATGTTATACAATATTTTGGAACCGATGATTGAGTCGATTTCTTATCTTTCATCCCATCATCAATACAACATGAGTTGGGCGATGTTTCAACATGGACTTTTCACCATGAGGGACTTTTCTCTTCAAATGGTGGCGGTCCACGAATCAAGAGACGTTAATATCTTCTCCGCAACAATGCAATAAACTTGAGTTGATTTATCAAAAAATCATATATACACATAGATTAGTTTTGAAGAACCTATGAACTGATCAGATGAATAATATTCTATCATCTTTTTTTATCTAATTAGATTTATATAAAACAAAGCGGAATGAAGGAAGAGGGTGGTAAAATACATGGACAAGAGCCACATTTCATTATCTGGCAAAGAAAAGTTAAAAAATCAAATTGAATAAGATATTAAATTTCAATACAATTAAAAAAAGGATTGCACATGACCAAACAATAATGGAAACGGTAAATACACATTTTTGAAACACGAGTAGTATTTTTTGGGTAAATAAACAAAGATTGAAATTAAATTCACATAGTATATTTCATCAAATTTAACGAAAATACGCAAAAGAATAAGTGCATCTATTTTTGAAACAGAATTTTAATGTTCTTTACGTTCAAATTTTAAAAGAACAATTTCGAACAAAAAAAGTTCTTGATGGATATTAGATTTTAATAAAGTTGTTACCATTTTATAAATTTATCATTCTGGAACGTTATACAATAATCTCTATACAATTAATTTATGAAAGATGGAGAAATGCATCCTATAACACATAATGGAGAAAGAAAAAAAATTGAACTTTTATGGCATCTAAGATTGGGAATAAAATCCAAAAGGATCCAAAGGTTGGTGAAAAGAATTAGAAATTCTCCAAGTTGAAAATTCCAACTAATTATAAACCATGTTTGGAAAAATGACCAAGAGGCATTTGGAAAAATAGAGCGAAAGTGTTAATTGGGTATAGGTCCAATGTCAACCAAAAGCAAAAGAGGAGGTTATGAAATTTAAATTTTTAATTGATGACTACTCAAGAAACGGTTATATTTTAAACTGTCAATCGAGACCTTTGAGAAATTCAAAGAATAAGGCTCAGAAGAATTTGAATCATAAAAAAGCGAGAAAATCTCTGAAGACGTCGTGGAGGATTAATACCTCGATGAGTTTTTGAACTTTGTAGATGAAGGATTGATCCATTAATCGTTTGGTTCAACAAAACGTGTTTTGTGATTGAACTCTTTTCAAATTTATATATATGATGAGTTATCATGGATCTTCCCAAGTGGATTACATGGGGTCATGCCTTTTAAACAACGACCTACATTCTACAAAACTTGGTGCCATCCAAATATGTTCTCAAAACTCCCAAACAATTGTGGACCATGCAACTATGTTTGAGACACATGAGGATTTGGGGGTGTCCGACCTTTGTGTTGGACAATAAATCACAAAAATTGGATCCTCGTCGAGATAAGGTTGTTTGTGTGATACCCTTTTAACAAAAGGGTGTATGTTCTATGGTCCCGAAGATCAAAAGGTGGTAATAAGCACCCACTTTAGATTTTTGGAAGAAGACTATATGAACGCCTGAGATTATTAAATGAGCTAAGCGGTTTCCTCAATGCTAAGCTGTGATGACATACAAAACGACAATTAAACAACCGGAACCTCATCGTAGTGGGAGGGTTGTGAAAAAAACCGAAGATTCATGGGGGAATAGGAGAGTTCTCGGACTTGATTCCCGATCAAGACGAATCGGACCATGGACATATGAAGACAATCCAAGACAAGGATGCGGTTTCTTGGCAAACAACAATGAAATCAAGATGAGTTATATGTATCATAACAGAGTGTGGAGCTAGTCGAACCACTTAATGGGGTCAAACCCATTGGTTGCAAGTGGGTATATAAGAGAAAAAAAAGGACCGGACGGAAGGTTTAGGTTGACTATATGGCGAAAGGTTATACTGTATTTATAGAAGAATTTTTTATGAAATATTTTTTAGCCCGTAGCCATGCCAAGTCCATCCGGTTCTCTTATCGATTGTTAATCTCGACTTTGAAATCGGCAAATGGATGTCAAGATGGCTTTCCTTAACTTGGAAGTTTGATGAAGAGATCTATATGCAACAACCCCAATTTTTTATTTTTTTTGCCAAGAACACCTTTTGTAAGCTCATGAAGTCCATTTACATCTATGTATCGAGCTTGGAACCAATGTTTTGATCATGTTATGAAGTCTTATGGGTTTGATCAAAATGAGTTATAAAGTTGTGTGTAAAAAAAGCGTGTCAATATCTTCGGTATTCTTAGTACTATCGTGAAAACATTCGATCATCGGAACGATGTAAAGGTGTTATCGGGCGTATATATGAACAAAGGTTGATATGAAGGACTTAGGGAAAACATTTCTTGGGATCAAGATCACTTTCGATCATGAACAAAAAGTATGATAGGCTTATCATATACATAGACAATTATCTTGAAACGATTCAACATCCACATTTCAAGAAAACCAAAGATTACCTTTTCGGACATGGAATTCATCTATCGAAAATTGCCCTAAGACACAAAAGAATAGATGACATGAAGGCATTCCATATGAACAAAAAGCCTTATGTATTATTGTATGAGCCGGGATATATTGTTACATGGTGAAAAATATCAAGTAACAAAGAACATTGGGCGGCGAAAAAATATTATGAAGTATCCAAAAACTACATAGAATGTTAATTTATCGGTCGGATAAAATCCCCAATTTCTACGGATCGGATTTCCAATTTAGATTCGAAAAATCACCTTTGTGTGTTTTTTGCATGGGGAGATTCAAACACCACATGGAGACGTCAGCGAAATCGTCGCCGATTCTACCATGGGCCAAAATATGTAACTACTTGCGAGACAACAAAAAAGCGGTTTGGCTCAAGAACTTCCTAAAAATTTGAATGTAGTTCGGAACAACCTTTATTGTGACAATTCATTCAAATTCAAGGGAACCAAGAGCCCACAAAAGCAAAAAACACATTGAAAGGAAATACCATCTTATACGAGATATCGTTAAGAGAGAGATGTAGATGTGGCAAAAGATAGAAGAAGACAACCCAGCGCATCCATTCATTAAAGGGTCCTGCCTCTGGATACATTCGAAGACATGTGGAAGGAATGGGTGTCAAGACCTTTGCCGTTCACCAATAAGTGGGAGAAATTATTAGGTTAGTGTAGGTGACATTAGATGTCAAAGAACTACACGAGAAATGTTTTTATTAGTATACTTAAAAGCGGACTTTGAGTATAAGTGGGAGATTGTTGGGATTATCTTTATGCTTTTACTTTGTATAATTAATTTCCTTATTTACTAAAATAAATTGTTTATCATTGATGCTTTAAATATCATTTAATTTACATATATTTCTTTGCATAACCCTCACAATAAATAACACGTGTTACATTGTAGTTAATTTAGTGATACCTCGATCAATTAAGATTAAATTAATAATCCTTTAACTAAAAAATACACCATTCACCTAGATGGAAATGAACAATCCATCTCATGAAAGGTTGAAGTGTAAGGCTCTTGACTTGTATTGACCAAGAGATTACACTAGTGCATGATGCATTTAAATAGGACCTGGAGGACAAATTCTTTCACTAAACAAGGAAGAATTAGACCTCGAACGTTATTCTTAATTTTTGTTCCTTAAATAGGATCACGTGTGGTTGGTAACTATTGCTTTGACTTATCATGGGTAGAAAAAATCATGTTCAATACTTTTTTTATCTTGGGCAATATTATTGGTCACATGTGATTGCTAAAATTTAATCAGAAATGTGAAAATGCAATTCATTTATTTAAATTTTATCATACCAAATCTTGCAAGTGGAACTAGTATCCGGTTGGATAATAATGTTGAACCGCTCTTCATGCAACCTAAAAAAGATATTAATTAATGGAAAGCTATTTCATGGCTTGAATTAATTAATGGGCTAGATAATCTTAAACAAAAATAATAACCGGGACCATATTAACAAATATATAAGATGGATAGTCTGATATTAATTATGTAGTGGGATTAATTAATATTTATGGGCTTGAATAATATTGTGGCTCAATATTGATAATTCAAGATCCATTGGAAGGTCCAATCTTAATTCTCCTAAATATTAAAGTAGCCCAACAAAAAGTCTACTAACAAAAAATGTGTTTAAAATAAAATAAATATTGTTGCCTTATTTTTTTTCCTTTTTTTTATGGATTAAAAAAGGAGAAATATTTTCTTTGAATTTTGTTATGGAATGAAGATATGTATTCTTGGATTACAAAATTATCCCATTAAATTCAAGAAATCTCCCCCACTTAGTCATCCATATAGTATATTTGAAATTTTTGAGAAAAAAGGGGAAAGAAAGATTTTCTTGAAAAAGATATTATGAAAGATATGTATTTAAATGAAATCTGAGAATATCTCATAAATTCAAGAAGATTCAAATCCGGATTCTTGCCCCTATATTTCAAAGGAAAATATCCCATAACAAAGAGAAGTTGGGATTTTTGTGGAATATTTTAATTATGGAGAAAAAATATATAAGATATATTCAAATTTCTTGGAGATCAAAAAAAGATTTTCCCATATTATTTTATCCTAAAAATTTCTTCTATAAATAGGGGATGAGTGTTTCAAACATATTCCAAAAAATTAGTAAATCCACAAACAAGGTGCAAAAAATTTATTTTCATTTGTTAATTGTTCAATCCTAATTTATAGTCGACATTACAAAAATACTTGGGAAGTTCTTTTGGTTTCTAATCAACAAGACCATTGCCGCTCAAAGAGGTATGTTCAATTTAAATTAGAAATTCGCTACAAATGATTTGATTATATGCAATTTATTGTTGGATTATTATTTGAATTAATATAGGATTAATTCATGCTAAATAATTATAAGAATTAAATTTGTATTTAAATATTTATCCCTAATAGATCCGTGCAAATTGTTCCCCAACACAAGATTTACCTTAACGTTTAGCCAAATTTTGCTACTGCTTTAGGATTGGTCGAAATTATTTGTTTTAATCATCGAAAAGTTAATAAATTAGAAACTTAAAATTATTTGTTTGCCTCTCGAGCCAACCGAAAAGGTTTGGGATATCTTTGGACAAATTTGTCGATGACATTTTATACAACCAACGTCGTATCTCATCAAGGTACAAAAGAGTGGGTTTTCTTAATATATATTTAATGTAAAAAAATTTTAACACATTTTTTTTTTTATCTTGATGAATAAACTATTGGTATTGAATTCTTACGAAATAAAAAAATCTCGCTTTGGTTGAGATTGAAAAAGATCTTGCGGGGATGGGGCAAGAGCTTGAAAGATTTAAACAATCCCAAGGATGTGAATTCAATGTTTTCACAATAAATTGGTTTTTATGAGATGCCATATCCAAAGTAGTTTTGGCCACCACGCATACAATTCCTTGAGAACTTGATGATAAACATTATGTGCGATAATAACAAATAAAGTCAAATAACGGAGGGTTTTCTTCTTCATTATCTGGATCACGGTGGAACCGGAAAAAAACTTTTTTATGGAAGACTATCATCAAGATCGAGATCAAAGGGAAAATTGTGCTCAATGTTTTATCAAGTGGAATCGCGTCACTCCCTACGCGGTGGAAGAATGGCTCATTCACGTTTTTGCAATTCCACTTAATCCGAGGATTCAACATGCAACATCAAACAAGACCATCTTGAGTAAAACTCATTATTTGGGAGCACCCTTACCACGAGGTTTAGATAAAACAATGAACATTCTTCATTTGATCAAAAATGGCATCCGCCGGAGGAAAAGACAATAGTACTTGGAGGAGACTTTCGCCATTTTTTTTTTCCAATGGGAACCGGACAAACATAGTGCATGCAACAATCAATTCGTCATATCTTTGGATACATTGAATTTGTCTTTGCGATTGACAAAAAATATGAGGCTATAAAACTGGGTGATGAAAAGAGGAGCAAAAAAAAAAAATTCTCATAATGGATTAGATGGAACAAAAAATGGCCGATTTTACTTTGCTAAATAATCAAATGATCCAATATCGACGATCGTAGAGATTTACGTTCCGATGTTCCAAAAAATAAATGTTGATCGGACAATGCTTCAGGACCGAGCTATTAAATATGATTGAACCACATGATTTCACTAAACAACTGCTCAAGCAAAGACATATCTAAGCTCCGACAGTGCATGTAAATCGGACTCCAATGTGGATTTATTGGCTGACGTGCACACACCAGAATTTTTAAATGGAATTTCATGTTCCGGAGTCCCGAATCACAAATTAACTCTGAAAGTTGGAACTCCTGTCATGTTATTGCGGAATGTAGACCACACAGTGGGACTATGCAATGGAACTAGATTGGCTATCACAAAGCTCGGTAACCATGTCCTTGAAGCAGAAATTCTAACCGGGACAAACGCAGGGCAAAGGGTGTTGATTCCGAGAATGACTATAACTCCGTCGGATACTAGACTTCCTTTTAAGTTTCAGGAAGACAATTTCCGTTGATGGTCTCTTATGCTATGACAATCAACAAGAGCCAAGGGCAATCATTAAAAAATGTAGGACTTCTCTTGAAGAGGCCTTGATCATGGACATCATGCGTGGGTTATCCGGTAACCAACCGAGAAGGATTGAAAATTTTGATATGCGTAGAGGATGGTAAAAGCAAAAAAACGACAACCAATGTACAAGGAGATATTTTTAATCTTGGGCAATATTATAATATATTACAATCTTGAATTGCTTAATATTAAATATTTTGCACAGGTAAAATCACAAAAGCAACCGACGCACGGGGTGATACACTAGTTATGTTAAAAACTAATGGAACAGTAATGTGCTGAAAATTTTAAAAACCAACAGGTTCGAAAATAAGAAAATACACTTCATTAATTAGTTTGATATTAATGGAAGGAATACAATGTGTTGCTCAATCTTAACTTTTTACAATATTTTGGAAGCCGATGATTGAGTCGATTTCTTATCTTTCATCCCCAATATCAATTACAACATGAGTTGGGTTCTATTTCTTTCTGGACTTTTTCTTCAAATTCCAATCCACGAATCAAGAGACGTTAATATCTATGCAACAATGCAATAGTTGATTTATCAAAAACATATATACACATAGATTAGTAAGAACCTAAGAACTGATCAGGAAATATTCTATCATTTTTTTATCTAATTAGATTTATATAAAACAAAGCGGAATGAAGGGAGAGTGTTGTTTAATACATGCTCATAACACATTTCATTATCTGGATTATTAAAAAATCAAATTGAACAGATATTAAATTTCAATACAATTAAATGGATGCACATGACCAAACAATATGTAAACGCAAATACACATTTTGAAAGAGTAGTATTTTTTCCACAAATAAACAAAGATGAAATTAAATTACAGAGTATATTTCACCAAATTTAACGAAAATATGCAAAGAATACACAAAAAAATTATAGAAACAGAACGCTGATGTATATACAAATTCAAATAAACATGAACAAAAAAAGTATGATTTAGATAAGAATCTGCACATTTTTAACCGTGAATTCTTCGAGATATACAATATCATACCCTGTTATGAAAGATGGAGATTGAAGCGACAACAATGGAGAAGAGGAAAAATTCTTTTTACAAACCGAGAAAAATGAAATCAAAGAAAGAAGAATTAGAAATCGTCTAAAATATAGGAAACCATGAAAACTAAAAAATGAAAGTGATAATTGGGTATAGATTTAAATTTTGAAATTTAAATTTAAATTTAAATTGTGGAGAAACTTAAAATTTAAACTGTGAAGTAATGAGAATTGAAGAATTTGTGAAAGGAGAAAATGGGTGAAGACGCGTAGGATTAGAAGTTTAGGAATTAGTAGTAAGGGGTGATTCAGTTTGGTTCAAGTGTGTTTGTGATTGCTCTAGTCAATTTTAAATATATATATAGAGTGAGTCTCATGAAAAGTCACCACTTCAACCACAAGATAGTGCATTTTCTAAGCTAAATATACAAAATAGAAACGTGCAACTATTCCAAATAAATATGCAACTATGTTTGTTTAACGATTACATTTTTACGTGTAAATAAGTCACACTTTTCAAAGAAAAAAGTTGCACGCTTTTAAAATGCACTATGAGTGCACGGTGCATACAAGACCTGGCCTATATATTTAAAGTTTTCTCCAGTATTGTGTGTTTCATTTATAATAAAATGGGATGTGAAAGAATTTCGTCTCATCTAAAAGTCCGAACTTGTAGAGAGGGTGGGAATCAATTCATTTATGAGAAGGTCTTGTGTGAAATATTGGGCTAAAAAAAATTGTTATGTAATTAAATAAGAAAAAAAATTGTCCAAAT
Organism: Stenogyne calaminthoides; assembly: GCA_037126765.1. NCBI lineage: Eukaryota > Viridiplantae > Streptophyta > Magnoliopsida > Lamiales > Lamiaceae > Stenogyne > Stenogyne calaminthoides. The sequence continues at coordinate 4,526,640 of JBBCBC010000007.1, forward strand.
TTAAGGTTAGTCCGGTCGGGCAAGTCGTCGTGGCCATCCCGAGAGGGGCTTTAGGTTGGCGCTCACGAATATGTATTTATAGAAGGATATTTTTATAAAATATGTGTTGTAGGTTCGGGTTTGTTGAATGAATTTGGTCTTTTTGATTCTTCTTGAACACATAATTTTTTTTTTTTTTGTCAAAATTTTATTTACTACATTATGTATAAGTGTGTTAATTACATCTATGTATAAGTACTTTGATATTGTTATATTGAAAAAACTTATATTTCGTAACATAAAAAACATATTCATGTAATACATAAATAGAATATATATGAACAAATGTTACATATTACTAAAAAACATGTTTACTACATGAACAAAAAAAAATGTTACCATATGAAGAGAAACGTGTTACCACATGAACAAAATCGTCAATACAAAAATAGAAAAAGAAATCCTCCAAAATTACATATTTAAAGAACAACTTTGTTTACTATGAACAAAAAATATCAATGAGCAAAATATTGTTATACATGAACAAAAAAAAAAGTACAAACGCATAAAAAAATCTTTAAAAAAATTACAAATTCAATATAAAAAGATACATAAGGATCTTAATTTCATCACACTTTGTGTTGAGGGGTAGTCCAAACACCACACACATTCTCTTCTTCTACCATAGTTCTCTTTAACAAATTCACACCAAAATTCAAATTGAACAACCTTATTTCATTCAATGATCGATTTAAAAGAATTAGATCAATTTGGAAAGTCAGAATGCAAGATCCGCCCGAATAGAAAATGACCATATCTTCCGATTTATAGAGTGGAACAATCTGCCCATAAAAAAGGGTGTTCAATTATTATCAATTGTATGTAATATTGCATACAAGTTTTTGTTTTTATTTATTTAACTTCCCTCAACACTCCCCCTTACTCGTGGGCCGAATCAATTCATTTATTTAATTTTCTTCAACACTCTCCCTCACTCGTGGACCGAATCATTGTGGGCCGAATCAATTCATTTATTTAATTTTCCTCAACACTCCCCCTCACTCGTGAGTCGAATCATTGCCTCTGACCTTTGAGGAGGAGGACCAACGAGTGGACAATTTAAATGGGTGGAGTTTTTCAAACTCGGGATCTGGCCCGAGCTAGAGATAAATCCTTTTTAACATCTCGATACCATGAAAAAATTATGTCTCATCTAAAAGTTCGAACTTGTAAAGAGGATGCGAATCAATTCATTTATTTAATTTCCCTCAACTGGATGCGTGAATTATATATTTATATGCAACCTAAATCTTGAAATGTATTTGATATTATAAGTCATTCACAGAACAAAATACAACATTAAACAAATTATAAAATCCAAGTTAATTACATCGATCATAGTCACAAGTTCCAGTAATACATAGATTACACCTTTTATTAAATATTAACTAAACAAAATACAATAAATGGATAATTACACCTTCTTCGTATTTTTTTTTTTTTTTTTTGGGTATGAAGGTGATAATGAATATGTTGTAGTTTGGAATAAAGGGTGATCAATAAAGTGGGACAAGCTGATTTATACTATTCCTCAGTGATTCATATTTACCACAATTATTCACATATACAGTACACCGACGTTAATAATTGCTCCTATTTAATTATTGGTCCCTATTTTAGAAAAAAACAGTAAAATTGTTGCATTACTTAAAGAAAGTCGTATAAATCTCCAAGTTGTCTAAAACAAAAAATTAGATACCTTTTATAGATGACAAAGTTAGTATGAAAATTTTCATACATGAAAAAACTTTAATTTACAACTAAATTTTATAATTGGTGAAAGTAAGATAAAATTGAGTGGTTCATGGTTCACTTGACCCAAGTGATTCATGGTTCACCCGACCCAAATAAGTCATAATTTATGGTTCATTATTTAATATTTAGAGTGTATATGGTTGATTTAGAGCAATTTTATAAATTTTCACACTGAAAATTTTCACACTAGACATGCTCTTGTACAAATAGGTTATATACTTTTGAGTAACATTTGGGTCATGTACTAATTATGCAACAGATGGACAATCAATATTGCTCACTGAAAATAATATTAATCAACTAATAATTTTTAATAAAATAATTAGAGTAAGTCTAGTGTGAAAATTTTTATGTATGAAAATCTATAAAATTATCTTAAATCAATCATCTACACCCTAATCATTAAATAATAAACCCTAAATTATGACCTATTTGGGTCGGGTGAACCATGAATTACTTGGGCCGAGTGAATCATGAACCACTCAATTTTATCTTACCTCCATCAATTACATAATTTGGTTGTAAATTAAAGTTTTTTCATAGTAGACTTTATCTTTGTACAATTCATGTGGAAAGTAGATTGAACGTACTTATGCGGGTTCTATATAATTAATTGTAGTTAATTTACTGACAAACTGATCCGGTTGAATTTGATTTCTAATTAAGGGAGCATTTCTAAAAAAGGGAAGTTCACATCATTTACTTTTAAATACTTAATTTTTTAAACAAAATTTCACAATGGTTCATTTAATTATTTATCCACCCATTCACTATTTATGGGTCCCACCATGACTTTATCCCACTTTATGTATATTATAATTATTAAGAATTATATTATTTTTTAATATTGATATTATTAATCAAAATATTAAAATAAGATAGTAATTAATTATAAAATAATTCCAAGTATATAAAATTGAGAAAATTTAAGTAGAATATTAAATTAAACATTTAGATTACTTGAAAGTTAGGAAACACAACATTCAATTAAAACATTACAATGAATTAAAACATTCAATTGTTAAAAAGTTTCAATTCACATACATATTTGAAATTAATCCAAATTTTAAATATAAAAAATTTATAAGTTTAAATATATTAAAAAGCATAAATAAAAATAAAAAATGAAAAAATACTCTCTTATGTCATCATATTTATTTTTTACAAAAATATATTTTTTCTCTTCATCCATTCCATTTGATGGATAACACTTTCTCTCCAATCTAATAAGACTTACAATGATGTTAAACATCAATTTTTATTCATCCAATAATTAAACACTCGTTGAATGATACATTATGGATGCTCTAACCGATTGAATGAATCATGAATCATGAATACTGAATATGCAATATAGCATGCAATAGGTTAAATATTAGATGCGTGTACCGTACTAGACTGTGTACTTTTGGTAACAAAGTTCTCTGTATATTACTTCTAGTCCAAAATACGATCAAATAACCGAAGATTACTGTCACTCAACCATTGGCGGGGGCATGTAGAGGGAATTGTTCAACTTCAATTTCCATTATGGATTATTATATATATTCCTTAAAAAAGATTTAAATTTTATAAACACTTGAAAATTGTTTACAATTTTTTAACATGAATGACTATGAAATTTTCAACAAAAATAATTTCGTCCTTAAAAATAATTATTAATATCTTCAATTTGCCTCAAATTTTCCTAATTATATACACATTTTTAATCCTTAAATTACAATTACTCCAAATTATAAATGTAATTATCTATATAAATTACAAATGTGTAGTCAATTTACTCGTAGATAATTTGTTTGTTTTTAAGAATCCATAGGTAATATGTTTGCCTACTAGAATGTTAAAAATTTGTAGGCAATTCGTAAGGTATTTAAGGACGAAATTTTGTTGAGAAATTTTGTAGTCATGTTAGAAAAATCAATTATCTTCTTGTGGTATAAACATTAGATACGATAATGAATGGATGAATAATAAGGGCGTGTTTTGAAACACTTAAAACAGTTTTCAGAAGCACTTATTTTCGAAGTTCCCTCTCACAATTTTTGAAAATAAGTGTTTCTGAAAGTTGTTTTAAGTGTTTCAAAACACACCCTAATTAATAAACTTTTATGGTCAATTGTAATTCAAAATATTAATTAATTATAAATTATTTTTTATTTTTTTATCGATTTTTGTTTGTCTTGGCTGAACTACATTCTTGCGTGCTTCTGCACTCAACCACATGGCCACACATCAACACATAAATTAACTTGATATGTATTATTGGTTGTTCTTACTTTTGTTTATTACATTTTAGATACGTACGATAATAATATTACCTAGATATCTAGTCCAGAGAAAGCTGTCACTCCAAGAACCACATATATAATATTGGTTGTACATTGCTAAAAAACATAATTCTTTTGAGAGAATTAGATCATTAAATTAGAAAACATACCATTAATTTTAATATTATTTATTTCGTATAAACTTTTAATATTTCCTCCAATTTTTTCTCTCAGCCGCTCTTTTTTCTTTAACGCGGGTTAATTGTCCTTATATTTTGATTTAGTAGTGTAACTTTAAGGGCTAATTATATTATTGAGGGAAGGGAAGTGCTAAATGGACAGATTCTGACCAGGGCAGAATCATTAAAAAATATTTATCCTCAATCAAGTCCACCCAAGAATCTCCTCTCAATCAAGCCCACCAAATTTAAAATAAATGTAATTTGTTTATGAAATTTGTTTATGAAATTGATATTATTACACTTATAAATTAATATTATTATTTTTATAAACTAATATCCATAACATTTAATATTTTGATACTAATTTATAAATAAATGTAATGGTATCAGATGATAAGTATTATGATATTAGTTTATCTATATATATATATATAAAAAGTAAAAACAAATTTAGAAAACATTGGATTTTCCCGCCAAAAAATATTACTAAATTGAGAGACGAATATTTGGAAAAGATATTAACAAATAATAATAAATTAAGAAAAATCTTTATAATAATTTCAAATATTGAATTTGAGAAAAAAATTTGGAATATCTTTGAAACTTTGAAACTTTGAAATATCTTTCTTTCATAATACATCTAATTCACAAATATCTTTAACAAAAAAAATCAGACTCAAAAGTTTGTTAAAAACTTTTTATAAATCGTTCCACTTAAATCACAAACTTAATATTTTATTCTAAATATATTACTTATATCTTATAATTAACGTACAAATTTTATTTTCTATAGTGATTCACTCAAATTCAAAAAAAAAAAAAATCATTAGTTATATTGTTATTCCTTTTTTTTAAACGTATTCCAGGTATATACCGATTATATAAGGTGTATATGATATATTTTCATGTATATTCTTTAAGATTTAGTAGATATAATATATCCAGCAGAATACATATGTATATATTTTTATGTATATATTTTTCATTCTTTATAAGATTAATTACTAAGAAATGATATATTTAAGGGATATGAATTTATCTGCAAAATCTTGGATTTCAACCTTTATATAATAAATGGTAAGCGTTTCTTTTTCTCTATCATAATCGCCATTGACACGAGCTGAGGGGTATGTCTTTTCTTCTTTTTCCGATTAATTTAACCTATAAAAACAACTCTCTTTTGTTGCTTTTAGTCATACGAAGCATGATCAATTTTGGGATATTTTAGCATTATTCATTAATTATGTATTAGCATATATCCACTAAATTGGTTTATAAATTGTTTAATTGGAGGAGGATGTGTGTGCAGAGTTAAGAAAGATGGAGGCGTGAGTGTGTGAGTTGCTTGTGTAATCTGGCGTGAATTGTGTGTAGGTTATTGGTTTAGATGGAGTAATAGCAGGTGTGTGAGTGAATGATACTACTATATTTATGTATAAGATATTCTTACAATATGGTATGAAATATAGATAATATTATAAATTAAAGTTTAGTTAATGATTTTAGATAATTTGAATGTGAACCACCTCTTCTGGTTGGGATAAGCTCCGACGATTCTTTTTGGTGGAACTAAGTGAAATCTTTGATTTTCTTGATCTTTATCTATGATTTTGGAACTATGTGAAATCTTTGGTTTTCTGTTGGGACCTAATGGGAGTTAATTATAATAACAAGGTTTTCTTTGTTGATCTACTATAATGAAGTTTTTTATTGTATTTTATTTATCATAATATATTGATTGAGAGTGATTTCTGTTGATTTTGGTGTAGTTTAGGTTTCTGTAATTTTGGTACATGTTTTTTCGTCAATCTATTAGCATGATGTATATAAAATATTTATAATTATTTTTTATTATTTAAATACTATTCAATTGCTAATGAGACTTTAAATCGGATTTTGGTAGGTTATTAACAAATTCTTTTTTATTTGTAGAGTTCTTTCAAGTTTGAGTTATCAAATTGTCTAAAAACTTTTCTATAATAAAAAAAATTGATCCCAAGAAAATGGGATAGTGTATGAAGTTGCGTTGCGTTCGAGCGTATGAGACGGGTGCCCATTATCATAATAACAAAACAATGAATCTCGAATGTGTTTTTAATGACAGCGAGGTACATTAAAACAAGAGCCAAAGACAATCGCTTGCAAATGTTGGCATATTTTTTAAGAAACCGGTTTTTCGATCCGCGGTCGATTCTAAATAGCGATTTAGAGTCACCAACCGCAAGGGCTTGAAGATTTTGGTGTGTGGCCATGATGAAAAAACAGTCAAACAAACAAAAAATGTGGTTTTCAGAGAGGTTTTTCGGAATCTATAAACATTTAAAACTTCAGTTATTTTAACACTACGTTTTATTCATTAACCCATAGTTGTTATTTGCATTCACTAACATTACGGCGTGTTTCGAGAATTTCAGTATTTAACGAATGTATTTAATTTAAATTTACGTATTAAATATGAATTACCTAAACCATTATTCTTAAAGATTTAAGCACAAACTATATTACTCACTATTAAAAAATAGTTCAACTACAGATGTGCATCGCACGGGTTTGATTACTAGTAAGTTTAATTGCATCAATTTCATATTGTACATGATAAATGACGAAGACTTACACTTTTTTTTTTTAAATAGGACTCTTTTGGTAAATGGCATGAGTCGAGATAATCAGAATATATATTTATATATCTGATTATGCCATACTAGGAAAAAAATATTTATATCTCGTTTGACTCGTGAGCATACAATAATAACCATCATATATTGTGTTTTTTAAAGCAAAAATCAAGATTATATTTAGAAATAAATATCGAGAAGATCACACATACAAAATACGCAAACCAACATTAGATATTATATATTCATCTATAATTTACTGATTATCGGAACACTGGCGTTGTAAATATCACAATCAGAACGTTAGAATAATTTTATGATTTAATAATAATTATATACAAGATCTATTCATTATTCAAGAAACACTTGCAAATTGCAATGATATTTGTAACATCAATTTTACAAGTTTTGAGTAACTGATAATAAATAAACAAAGATTGCAATGCACTTGACCGTTGCCGTGTTTGTGTACGTTGAAATGTATATGAATTTACAAAAATGCCCCTTTGAATTTCATTCATATCATGAGTCAAACAGACTTGCATGTTTTTCTAATTTCAGTCGACATTAAATAGGTGAGAGTAGGAGACTCATACCTCCAGCTTAAATTATCTATCTACATATACGTGTGCCAAAAATAGTAAATAAAAAATATCACACCTAATAAAGGGAATCTAGATTTATTTATTTTTCTTTTGGATAAATTACCAAAACTCCGAAGTTGGCAAATTCTCCATGTGCACCACATGCAAATTAAAATTTGGTACAATTTAATTTTAAAAGCTCATTTTCTAATTTTTTTTTAGTTCTTTAACTTTTTTTTTTTTTTTAATTTCGATTTTCTTTTAACTTTAATTTCAGTTTTATATTTTTTTAATACCCGACCCGACCCCAAACCCGGCCCGAGTGGTTCATAGTTCACTCGGCCCAAGTGGTTCATAGTTCACCCGGCCCAAATGGTTCAAATATGATTTAGGGTTCACTATTTAGGGGTTAGGGTTTAGAGTGCACCATTTTTTATTAGTGCATGTGGTGCACAGGAGAGTGACTCCTGAAAGTTTGTCTAAATTATCAAAAGAAATTCATAATTATAAATAATTTCCAAATTCGCCCTTGTCACTAAAAAAACACGTTTGAGTAACCAAAAAGCAATTTAATATGAAAAAATAATTGTACAGTTTGTGTAAATAAGTCTTTCAGTTTAATAAGTTGAATGATTCTAAAATTCATTATGAGTGCACGGTGCACCTGAATGCACATAAGTCTCACCCATCAAACAAAGGAACGGATTTGAATAGATTCCTCATCCATGGCGATGAAAGAAAAGTAAAAAATTGTGTTAAACCTAAAGTAAAAACTTATACACAAGACTGCAAGAGTAACACAAAAATTACACCATGCAATTAATACAAATTTAACTAAAATAAATTAGTCAAGTTTTTTTATGCATGAATCAAATTTTGTCATAATTAGAGAAATTGCGTCATACAAGTGATGCGTACAAGTATCTATCATGCACCCAATTACGTTATATTATACAACTGGTGCATATTTTGAAAAACTTACCAGTCTTTCAGTATTAATAATCACTCAAAATATTAATTATTTTACTATAAAATAATGACTTTACACTAATTGTTCACATGAACGTTACTCGACCTTCAATCATATATCCGTGGAATGAAGAGTGTAATAGCATAGAATGCAACAAGAAATTTGTGCTACACAATACTAAATCTCTCTCCATATTCTGCAATAATAGTATATCAGAGTAACTTCTTGAACACTACATATTCTGCAAGATGTATATATTACAAGATGGAAAGATGATCAAAGGAATAGCACTATTACCTTTACCACACCCCATCTCTTTCCCATATAAACATGCATGTTTCCCCTTTAGAACAACTCGAACTCTAAGTGCTCGCCATCGCCACCACACTCGAGAAACCTTTTTCCGACAGGTTGCTCGTTTCCAGCTTCGTAAAACTCCGGAATTTCAGGCGGAATTGCGCACCGTATCAGCGCCCAGTTCAACCCATCGAAAAACGGGTGTCGTTTAATCTCCGCAGCTCCCGTTTCAGTCCCAAGTCGATTCTTGGGCTCCTTCACCAGTAAGCCTCTAATGAGATCCCAAGCTTGAAAGCTGACAATTGGAGTATGTGGAAATTTAAGATTTTGCAGGACGACATTCGCCAACGTCTCTTCATTCCCGGCACCTTTGAACGGCGTCTTCCCGTACAGAAGCTCGTAAAGGAAGACACCGAACGTCCACCAATCAACGGCACTCCCGTGCCCTTCCCCTTTGATAATTTCGGGAGCTAAGTACTCGTGTGTTCCGACAAACGAGTTGGAACGAGCCTCCGTTGGTTCGGCTACAAGCTGAGGCAACGAACGAGCCCTGTTGGCAGCTTCGGCTTTCAGCTTCCTTGCTCGCGCTGCGGCTTGTGAAAAACTAGGGCTAAAGCACGAGACTTCACATGTGGGTCCCGCGCAGAAAGGATCGATGCAGTTAGATCCCGCGCATGGACCAGACATCCTAGGAGGGTCCAATGCTGAAGCGGATGATTTAACGAGAGTTGGGTTGACAGAGCATCTAAGCGAGAGGTCGAAATCCGTTAGCATGATATGGCCGTCTTCACGGACGAGAATGTTTTCGGGTTTAAGATCACGGTACACGATACCAAGCATGTGCAGATATTCAAGAGCAAGAAGGACCTCAGCAACATAGAATCTGTTCTCAAGGAAAATAGAAGTAGAATCAGTAAAAACTAAATGTCAGAGAAAAAAAAAAGTTGGAAAGGTTTCTGGTCCCATAACTTGTCTAATGTCTAATATTGGTCCCAAAAAAGCTATATTTTCAGTTTAGTCCCAATATTAAAAAATTGTCCAATTTTGGCCCCAAAATCGCCCGACAATTGAAAGCGGTGTCGTTTAATGTCACAAGAATGTCACGTGAGGATTTAATTTGGGGCCAAAATTGGGCATTCGCATGATATACAACACCACCGTTTTCAATTATTTGGCGAATTTTTGCCAACTTTTGACCGATTTTTTAATATTGGGACTAAATCGAAAATGTCAATTTTTTAGGGACTAAAATTGGGCAGTGGACAAGTTATGGGACCAAATAACTTTTTAGCTCAAAAAAAAAAAACAACGATCAAATAACCAATGACGAATCAGTCTTATTGACTTTATTAATATTATTTTGAGAGGTAAAATGTATTATGTATTGTGTTCCAACTACACAATGTACATGTACCTGATGGTCTTTTCTATAGATATCTAAATCATACAGACCAAGCTATAAAGTTTATATTTAAATCTTTTCAGTTCCAGTCAGTAGTAATATTCTTATTGTTGAAAAAGCAAGACAAAAATAAAAATAAAAAATGGACATAAATTAGAGATAAGGACAAGGCAATTAAAATCTACAGTATTTATACATAAGCTTACTTATTTTCTAGTAAATTAATACCCCAGTGTATGGAAACTGATAAGTTCACAACAACATAGCATAATTGGAAATTAGAAACTGCAATGTTGAATAAAATCGGACCAAAAATCATATCAGACCTAAGCATAAAAGCAAGAAAAATATTTTAATAATCGTAAACTAATTTTTAAATATAATGTGACATGATAACTTGGCAGAAATCTAAGTTAATTATGAATTCACATGTACCAAATGTCTTTAAACGGTGAAATTTAAAACAGAGACAAGTTTGATTCATCTGACCAGTTTTTGCAACAACTCAAGCCGCATTAGAGTTATAAATCAGGCATGTGAGTGGTGCCCAATTAATACTGTCAACAAACACTGCTCAGTGAAAACAGCTAATATTGACCAACTAATATCTTTTAGTAAAACAACTAATACCATTAAAAATGTGTTTGAGTTGTACGGTGCAATTGGTGCATAAAAGCACTTGCTTTTCATTACATTATTTTGTGTTGCAATTTTAGGTGTATGAGTGTATCGATTAATGCTACTGCACATTTTATAATGCAAAAGGTACAACTAATCGCTAGTATATGCCTTAAATTTCATACCTTGCATCCTGTTCAGGAAAATATCGTCCAGGTTGCTTCTGCCTGAGGACATGCAGATCTCCACCAGGACAAAACTCCATAACTAAACATGATAAATTATCCGATGTAAACTGCGCATATAGTGTCGGGAGAAATGGATGATCGAGCATTCTGAGAATTTCTCGTTCAGTTTGAGCTCTTGGAATCTTTTTCCTTTGTGCTAAAAACTCGTTATCCATTACTTTTAACGCAAAAAGACAGTTCGTTCCTATTAATTCAGACAGATAGACTGTACCAATGTCTCCAGACCCAAGTTTTCTAATCAAATTAAAGTGATTCAGCCCAAGAAATCCATATTTCTTTCTTATAAGGTTAATGGCTTCCCACCTCATGTCTTTCGACATATGGGGCCTACTGTTGCAAGTTGACCCGCTCAGATTGCTCTCATCGCTGAGGCTAGTAGTACTACTACTAAAATCACAAATACTGCTCTTCGAGCTTTGAAAGATATCCCCTTTCTTACCAGATTTGGAGCTTTGAGAGGTCTGTATGCTGACCTCAGCATCCTTACTCGTCTCCCTTAAAGCACACTGACATTTCTGGCAGACCAATTGCTCAGAATTATCGTCCTCTACTTTATTTACTCCACTTGAATTTCCATCAGCTGATACTGCTACCTTCTTCGGTTTCTTTATAACGAGATTCTTGTTTTTGACGACTGGTTTGACTGAATGAGCTGTGCTTCTAGTGGATGGAGAAACCGTTTGTAACCTTGACTTCCGTCTTAGCTTCACCGGAGATTTATCTTCTACTTTGGCAACATTGTTTTTCAGGCCAGAAATTTTCAGGTCCTCATTGTTATGATCTCTTTCTACTGGAGATTTTCCTACATCATTACAGTTATCCAGTGGATAAACGGAGTCTACAGACTTATGCCCTAAGTTCTTGATAACTGGTTTAATAGGAGAAGAATTCGAACTCTGGGATGCTGATGTGGACGCGGAATCCGGAACATTCCAAGGGAAGATTCTAGAAGATTCACCGGTTTCAACAGCAGGGGACCTGTAAATGTTATTGAATTTCCCGGTTTCGGAGATTCTAGGTGAAGCTGGCATAGAAGATCGTTTCAAGGCAGCCATCTCAGCTGCTTGAGAAATGCAAAGGCCCCTAAGAGCCTGTTTCAGAGAGACGGGATCGGAAAATCCAATTCCTGGTGAATGAGAACCGGTTGCCCTCATCGGTTTCTTTGAAGCATTTCTTCGAACATCTGAAAGATCCAGACTTTTGGTTGTTCTAAGATTGACCGCCTCGAAAAGCTTGTTGATGTCATTTTCCAGATTTTTGTTCGATCCTGTTTTAACAATCGGGGGCTTCTGCTCTTTTGTTTTACGAAATGTTTGAGGTCTCCGAGTTGTACTATGCTCATCCTTAACCTCAACTATTTCACAATTTCCACGAAAAGAACCCATTATCGGTATTTATTGATGCGCTATGAATAACTTGAATCACAAAGGGCGGACGCTGAAAATCAGAAAATGGAACACATTCTTCATCTCTCGAGAAGCCTAAAGCAAACTCAACGTCGCTGGATCACAGCATTACAGCCTAAAGAAACAAGATAACAAGAAAAATATGTCATGTATCACATCAGCCAAGTCATCATTTACAAAAAAATCTTGCCTAATCGTAAATTGCACATATATCCATTATAAAACAGTAAAATCATACATCTCAATCGTAGTTTTTTGTTTTCCAAATTAAAGAACCATTAAATCCAAAACGAATGTGGTAAACACTAACCATCACTTATATAGGCGAAAATAACCAATATCCTTCAATCATGCATCAACAAGTATGAGTAATACTTGTGTCAACCCCCTCCCATTTTTGACCCATTTACAAAATGGGGCTAACAGAAACTTGTATATAAGATCAGATCTGCGAGCAAGTTTTTATAAGTTTTTGTCATACAAGATAAGCTGAAGGTGGAATAAGCTTAAATAAATACCAATATCCCCCATTTCAAAACAAGGAAATAGAAGCATTTCCAATTCAGCTTACTCAAATACAGAAATCAAAATATTTAAAACGAAAATAAAGATCAAAGATATGCACACACATCTTTAGGAAACAACATTAAACAAATCCAAATAATTCCCATTTTAGCTCCTTATTATACAAGAAACAGAAGCGTTTCCAATTCAGCTTACCCAAATATAGAAATCCAAAAAATTCTCAACAAAATTAAGATCAAGGAATTTGTTCAAGCAGCTGGTGGGCAACAACATTTGCATAAAAACTCATAAAAAGAACAGATTTCACACGAAATGAAGCTAGGAACAGTCAAAAAACTGCAAATCATTCATACACATGTAATCAAATACATGAAAAATGTGGAACAACAAAAGCAGCTAAAGCATTCAGAGATCTAGTTGGACCACATACCTTAAAGCAATCCCCTTTATTGAAGAAATTGCAGTTGCTGCACAAATGAACTTTGCCTTTTCACTCGAACAAAAAGAAAAGAAGCTGAAATTGAAAACCCTAAAAAAGAGAATTGGTGGGTGGATTTCTGATTCTCAGGGGGGCATTCGGTGGACAAGGATGGGAGAAGAGAGACGACAAAATCTACTGTCCCCCTCACTGCTCCTTTCTTTCTCTCTCTATATTTATTTTACTGCTCTCTCTTTCTCTCTCTAGAATTATTTTACTGCTCTCTTTATTTATTTCTGTGTATTTAATAAATTATTGTATACATCAGAAATTGTTTAAGGTAGTGTCCCACTCAATGGTTATGGACCCCACTTAAACGCCTTTGGATTCGGATTTGCATGCAATTATAGTGTATTTTTATTTATTTATATTTATGTGTGTGGAATTAATATATTAATAATCTGTTATGGGATAAAGTAACATTGTGTAATTTGTACGAGCATAGATCTGCTACGTCAACAAGCAATAATAATTAGGCTGAAATATTTCCTCAATTATGTGTTTCTTTATTATATTTCCCATCCCACCAAACAAATAATACGCATGAGTTCATGGTGTATTATGACATACTCCCTTGGTCTTGGTGTATTTGTCCAATTTTTTTTATTGAATTGTTTAAAAAATAATATTAAAATAATAAATAGTAGAATTTTTTAGTATTTAATGGATGAAAAGTGAGAGATATTTGAGATGGTTGGGATGAGAAGTGAGTGTAATAATATTAAAATAATAGTTAATGGAATATTTTTTTTTTTTTATGACCGAGGAGAATTATAGTGGGACGTCCATATAAAAAAAAAAAAAATAAAATAAATGGGATGGAACGAGAAAGTATAATTTTGTTGCAGTAAAGTGTAACTTATTATACTAAAATGTGTCATTCGTGTTTGAAAAATAAATTATACTTTTTAATATGATAAGTTGTATTTCCTCCATCCCAAATTTAATGGTAAATTACCCATCATTTTTGTCTCAAACTTAATGGTAAAGTTACTTACACACTTTATCACATAAAATATTAATAAACAACTATTTCTACCCCCAATTACCCATCACTTTATCATATAAAATATTAGCAAACAACTCTTTCTACCCCACCACTTTATCACTTTATCACTATTCCATTAAATGCTTATAAACAGTCAAAATATCATAGAGCTTGAGACGGAGGGAGTATATTTTAATGTAATAAGTTATACTATCTCCATCCATTAAAACTATGCTCAATTTTTTGGACACAAATTTTAAGAAAATATAGATAAAGTAGATAAAACAAAGTATATTATAGAATATTGTGGAGTCCATTAATGAATAAAATAAATTTTGTGAGTAAAATACAACGGTAATTTGGTTAATTAAGTGATGGTTGGAGGATGGAGATAAAACAAGTGTATCCATAAAAGGAATGAACACACTTTTGGTGAACAGACAAATAAGAAAGTGCGCAGAATTTTAGTGACCGAAAGGAGTATGTTTTTAAAATATACTATAAAGTGCACTGTGCACTTGATGCATACAAAACTTGGCTGATAACGCACATTTTATTTTAAAATTTTATTTCTGTTTAGTATTATGTGTCTATTGTAACATTGTTAGTACCATTTGCTAATTCTTGGATGTTATTTAAGCCTAAAAATAATTATTTTTTTTGTCAAAGAATATCGTAATTTTAGGATGATAGAATATAACTATTTAGTATAAAATTATATGGTGTCATATGAAGTTGGACGAATCTACTTTAAATTAATTATTTGACTAAAATTACTAAGTGAAACAGCATATCTGGCTGTTTACGTTTTTATACTTCTTAATCACTTTCCCAATTATTTTACGAAAATATAAAACATGGACTATACTTCTTTATTTAAATAAATGGGCAAATTGTATACTTCAGTGTATTGACTATTGAGGTAGATATTGTTCGTGTGTTTGGCTTAGACAACTTATATAGTTCATTCAAATCAAACGATTATTTTGGTTTGAGAAATAATGGAACCCATACCAAATAACGAATAGTAACATGTAATTTAGTTTTAAATTCGTTGGAATTCAATTTAAGCATTTTTTTTATAGTATTAAAGTGACAATATCTATCAATATAAATTTCCATCATGTTTTTATTTACAAATTGGGTCCTTTAAATCATTTTCGTTTTAAAATTTTGGCCAGCAGTTTACCGTTTCGATTTTCCAGTTTCACTTTTAATTTGTAGTTGAGTTGATATGCTTTGAAACTTGTTCATCGTAAAATTGGTTTATTTTTACACTTCAGTTATAACGATTGCACTCTTTAGTAATATAAGTCACACTCTTCAGTTATCACGACCACACTCTTTGCTGTAATATTTATCACACCCTTCATTTTTATGAGTAATACTCTTTATAGTAAAAAATCACACTCTTCAGTTATATAAGTCACACTCTTTAGTAATATATGTCACACTCCAAAACCAGTTTCACCATAAAACTTGTTCACCATATACTTTGTCTTTGTAGTTTATTGGGATTTCATATTATTGGATTTTTAACATGTGGACCCAAAATATAGTAATTTGTTGGATATTTTTTATTATTTCACGTGACATTTATCTGTATTATAAAATACAAAATGAAATACTAATTATAAAACAGATGATCTCATTCTTCGATATACCAGCAAGAGCTCTCGAATCAAACAAATTAATTTGTTATTTTCAGGTTTTATTTAGTATTTTGGAAACATGAAACGAGCTATAAATCTTGAACCATCAATTGTATCCGCTTCCAAATAAAATAATGGGGATCTCATACTAAAATTAAATAGTAAAGGAAATGAAAATAAAAAAAAAGATGCTTTAATGCAAAGCTATAATGAATCAGAGATAATGTTGTAGCATTTACGGTTGCGCGCTTTTGAATTGAAGAATTTGAAATGTAAAGATTTGTTGTGACCAAAAAATTTCTGAACAGGAAACCTAACATTTAAGGGTGAGTTGCATAACACCTCCGAGGAAACCCTAGCTCTATCTTTCAGCGACCTAGTTAGGTCGCTGAAACAATGGAATAGAACTATATTTAGGTCGGGGCAAGATCCAGCCTCACCCGAGCTGGATGACCGCGACCTGACAAGACCCCAATTCGCGACCTGGGGAGGCATATGTCCCAAATGGCGGCGCCTGCGACTCTGAGCCTCGGGAAGAAAGTCGGACCAGTGAAGACTTTCCCCAAATGGGAAACTGTTTTTCGCTTTGAAAAAGCAATTAAACAAAGCACCCCAACAAGGGCGGGTCGATCTGCGACCTCAAATTTCGGTTCATGACCTCGAACAAAGATGCAATGACCTCCGTGAGCAATCCCTAGGAAAGAGGTCGCCCATTTTTCCGCCGAGCACGCTACCCAGTAACCAGAGCCGGCGTCATTTAATGCACCCTGCGTGCCATTAAATGTCTAGGTCCTAGGTCCCTATGGGGGCTATACCCCAAGGGTTTGTAGTATAAATACATGTAATTAAAGCTCATTGAAGGGTTCCAACATTCACATTGAATACAAAAAGGCTTTATTAGCCAAAAAAGAGACATTTGACCCAAACACTCTTGCAATTTATTGTTTTCCAACACTCCAAATAATAAGCATTAAAGCACATCATCATCACTTTAATGAAGAACATTCCATTTGTTCTTCATTAATTTTCACCAACTCCACATCATAAATAGTTTGATGTCAATCATAGCCACATTAATGCCTTAATCATCTTTTCATATTTTTGGTATCAACAAGATTGTTAAGTTTAAATGGTATAAATATGTTTTAAAAAAAAGTATAAATATTATTTTTTATTATTTTTTTTGAAAAGAATATTATTTAAATACTCCTTTCCGTCCCAAAGAAACGTGCAAGTTTATTGTTTTCACGTGTTTTTGCGAGTGAGTTTTTTATTAGTATTTGAAATGATAAAATAATTTTTAAAAATGCATGCAATAGATGAGAGGTAGATCTATAATACCCCTCTTTAAAAATCACTTTATCATTTAAAATACTAATAAACAATTCGCTTACAAAAACTCAATAATAAAATAGGTGTGCAAGCTTTTATGGGACGGATGTAGTATTAAATTGAAATTTATTTAATGTATGAGATTGTTTCATAGAAAATTCTATTAAATTGGAGTTAGAATTTATAAAATAATATACTCCTGATTTTTTTATGTATCTTTATATTTTCTTTATGTAGTTACTAGTTAGATAGATAGAATCATAGAACTTTATTATGGTCGAAAAGTATGATTTTTATTGAGAAATCAAATTTGTATTTATTGATAGTTGTAATGAAAGATGACAATATAATTGTACATCTTTTACACTGTATAATTCAAAGGTATTTGATAATTATATTAATTATTTTATTAAAGAATATTAATCGACAAGTATTAATGAATAATTTGATCATCATAAAAAATAGTCATTGTTTGGGAGTCATTCATTTGCTTCTAGCCTTCTAAGTTAAAGGTAAAACTGATCTGATGAATATTGGGATAACTATATCATTTTGTAGCCTTCTCTATTTTCAGTTATATAAACATCCGTGGTACACTATAATTCTTTTGGCTAATTATTAAAATGTCTTTTAAATAAACGGAATTATATTTTTCCAAAAAGGAAAAAAAGAGACACAATTTTTTTTTTTATTCATGTTAGGTACGTAAATGAATGTTTTATTTACTTGTATAATTTCGGAAATGTATATAATAAGAGTAATAGAGGGCTTTTATTTATAATAAGAAAATGCAATAATGAAGTCTTCAATCAAATTAAAAAATGATTCTAAGAGAACTTAACCAATCAACTTTGAATCACCATGAATCGTTCGTCGGTCAACAAGATTCATAATAGGATTCATAAAAGAACCTGTGAATCGTCAAGTCTAGTTATGATCTTCTTTTCTTCCTTTACCTGCGAGAAATGTTTATTCCAATTTTGACATGTTGTCAAGCTGCCCATGAAATTCTACATTTCTTCACATGAAATTGTCAACTTTTATCTTAATAGTCGTCTAATGAAATGAAAATGAACATACACGATGAAAAAAGAATTCAAAATCAAAAGTCTACAAGAAAAACATCATAAATAACCAAAAATAGGTGCACCATGCAACATCAGAAATTGCTTGAATTGCTCACATGCTGCATCAGCATGCACATCGCATCAAAAATTGCTTGAATTTGCACGGTGCATCTGTACATACAAGACTCGAACATAATCTATTTTATAATAATATTCTTTAGATCGATCCATTCGGATATTCTTGTTTGCACGTAGCATCAACGGACAATCAATCTCTTATGATAGTGTCCAAGTAAAATGAATTTAAATTGGTATTACACAAATAAATATATAAGTGTATTCAATGAAAATGCAAGTGACAATAAACAACTCGTTTGATATTTACTCTATCATACACAAAAAATTGTCAACTCCAAAACCAAATGTTGTAGAGGCAAATGTCACTTGTTCACGTGGTGTATGACAGAAATTTGGGAAATTTTGCACCATTTGATTTTCTAGAGTGGGGTTCGAATAATTTGGATGCATTGTATCCACCACTATTTTAAAATATCAATCAATTATATATACAAAGATCAAAATAATGTACCAGAGGACATAGATCGCATAAATTTACTTCATTAGTCATTTTATTGGATTCTTTTATAAAGTCCTCTTTTTTTTTTCAAATTTGTACTTATTTTTTATTGGATCCCATACAGTTGTTTTGAATTAATTGATAATTTGATAATACTTGTTTCGACTCGAGTTATATACGACTATGTTAAAATTTTATCTTATTTGAAAATTGTGATCAATAACCTGTAAAAATCATTAGACTTTGAAAAATTATTTTTATCATTAAAGATCGAGCTATAAATTGCATACAATGATTAATGCATGGTGAAAAATGTCCCAATTAGGACCACTATCGGTCTATTGCTCTAACATCAGAGTTCAAGAAAAGCTCTACTGGCAAGTACAAATAAAATGAAAAGTTCCACTTATTTTTTTTTTTTTTCTGCAAAAGATTGAAAAGTATACTTAGAATCTACAGTTTGTACTTCTTGAAAATCAAAATACATCCCATATAAATTTATGTTATATTAAATATTAATATAGGGGAAAATTTAAAATTTTAGTTTATGGGATACAAAATACAAATCTTTATGTTATAATATCATACAGAATTGTTTGTAGACCTTTCCTTTTTCTTTCTTTCTTCTCTTCCATGCTTACTAAACCATCACAATGCAAATGGTGTATACTAGACTAAACAACCGAAAAATCTTGTTAAAAAATAAAACTCATACATATAAAGTGAATTTTTTTTTTTTTTTCAAATTTCAAGAAGTCCCCTACATTAATCCGGGTATTTTATATTATATATTATGTGCACACGATTAGCATATATTTCTAGTGTCTTTTGATTTATGAGGAAGTCTTGTGCGGTTTCATGTATAAGATCAAATTTCACTTTAATATTTAAAACTCATGTTATTTTAAAACACTATTCAGATAGAGTCACAAATTTACAAATAGTATAATATATATTTAATAAAGAACTCATCTCATCCTATATATAAAATTGTTTTATACTAGTTTTTATACTAAATTATTTAACACTCATATATAATAAAAAAAGTAATAGATGATGAAATATCGAGAATATAAAATAGAACAACTCTTTCAATGATTCATTTCTTCCTTTAGTTTGAAAATGTTTTCTTTTGATTAAGTCATGAAAAGTGTTTTTCTTTTTAAGACAAAAGGATATATATATATTTATACGAATTTGATCGTATCATAAAAAAAAGACAAACTTATTATATCTATGGATTATGTGGCATACATATCTGAAGTCCATACTATTATTTAATTAATTTCTTTAATTAATTAAATCATCTCATTTATATATATTCCATACTTTATTCAATTTTATTAATTTTTTTTACCCGACCTAGACTCACTCCAAACCTAACCCTACCGAAAGTGATTCATGGTTCAATTCAATTCGAATGGTTCATGGTTTAAGGTTTATAGTTTAGGTTTATATTTATATAAAAAAAAAAATTACGCGACCGGACCCAAAACCGACCCAACCCGAACCCAAATCAAAGTGGTTCATGGTTCACCCTACCCCATTAAATAGTTCACTTTTAGGGTTCATAGTTTAAGTTTGAGTTTATATAATTAATGAGAATATTGAATTAATTAAAGAAATTAATTAAATAATAGTGGGGCCAGATACGTATGTGGCACATATAATGGCAAGATAGATATAAGTTTGTCTTGTGCTTGCTAAGATATGATCAAAACCCTATATTTATATATACATAAAACAAAAGTTAATGTGAACATATGAAGTTATGACTATGAGAATATTGGGCTGAAACTTAGTTTTCTATAGAGGTCCAAGCAACCAAGTACTTTGGGCTCTTACTGGTTCTGTGTACCATGATATCAAAATGGTCCCCTTTTTCTATGTGGTCCAAATTGTAAAATATCACCTATTCACCTTTCAATATTGTTAATTGCCCTATTATTTCTAAATAAAAATATTAAAGCTATCTATTTAATGTTATTAATATGTAACGTGTATAAGTTGATATCATTTTTTTTACAGGTATAAGTTGATATCATTGATATACATGTGACTTGCATTAATTATGTTAGAACATGTAATGAAACACTTTGTTTTATTTCGGCCCCATCTCCACATTGTCAACAATTTCTATTTAGTTTACTAGGTTTTCCTTGAAAATACTAAATTCTTTCTCGATTCATTATGCACCAATTTCACTATGAGCCAGTGGTATAAAATTTGAAGAGATAAGAAATCATGTGATATATTTTATTTGTATATGTGATGTATTTAACTTTTTCTTGGTATTAGAAATAAACACTTGAAATAATGAAAAATCATTTTTTTTTTTTTTTCCGGAAAAACAAACGAGCTTCATAAAGACAAATTATGTTTAAAACTTAAAATTTATTTAAATCTATTCATTAAGCACGTCACATTTACAAATTTATAAAAAAAAAAAAATCAAATCAATAAATAAATGGATTCACTACTGTGCACTCGCTCTTAAAATGCTTACGGTGAAAAGTTCGAGTTTTGAAATCAAATTAGTCATAGAAAGTGCAAAGAAGTATCACTTTCCTGCAAAATTTCTTCTCCAGAAAGGGATGGTTCAATAAATCTCTCAACAATTCAGTGTAATATCAACATGATTTTATGATGTTGAAGAATAAAATAAATGGTCCCCTAATATGAAAAAGGAAGAGGAACAATTTAAAGCTTTTCTTTATTTTTATTGATTTTGAGTAATGAATATTATTTTTTCATAGTGCTATAGGGATTGCCAATTTAAAGGTCCCACCTCGGATGTCATTATGTACCAAATAAATTAATAAATAAAATATCTAAGTTAATATTTTATCAAGAATTGCCTAACGTTATCCCTGGCACAGGAACTTATCTTTTTATTTTGTGCCCTATAAATTGTTTAGATTTGAACTTCAACAGAACCTTTTGATGTGAATTTATTTGACTTCAGATACATTATGATAGAAATACAGTTTTTTTTTAAACTTTATAAGTACGAATATAGATGAATTTATGTTTGCAATTTTCAACTGTTGCTATTGCAAAAAAGGGCTGTATTTTGGAGAGTTCAATTATCAAGGTGTATAGTAATTAGTACGTTTGTTCATATATTTATAAAATTAATATGATGTTTCTTATGCAGGATCCTTTACTCATATTTTTGTATTAAAATTAAAATAACGTGCATAAATATCGAGAGAATAAAAGACATGTCCTGTTCTTATATATTTTTCTGGGACTTATATGTCCCATTTTTCTTTAAATATTATCATCCATTTTCCCCAAGTTCCAAATTGTAAATACATATACTTTTGTTCAATTTCAAATTTTCAAGTTTGGACTTTTACTATTAACAATGGGCCTAAAGTATAATAATGAGCCTGTAAGATATATCCGTGTCAATGGGCCAGACCCATAATCTGGCATGGACTAAGATCACTGCTCCGGGTATGTCTTGATCTATGTAATAAATCAATAACAATAATAATAATGCAATAACAACAATAATTTTAATTGAGTAGGTAATGAATTTTTTAAACATTCAATTTATTTACATTAAATTATGAAACTTGTATAGTGTAAAATAAGTCGAATGTTTCAAAAAAACAAGTTGCACGTTTACAGACTTCACCAATTTAATTGTAAATGATGTGTATAATAGGATTTATATTATTATGTTTGTTGAGTGAGAATGGAGCAACTATTCTTCGATCAAAATATTAATAAATAAATCTTGTATTAAAATTTGTGACGAAAGCAGAGGAATAAATAGGTATGAGAAGGATGAATACTCTTTTACAGTTTTACTTTAATAAATTTGTTCGATTATGCATGTAAAAATTCAAAGCGGAGTTTACTTTTTAACCTTCTCCTATTTCCTAATGTGACTCAAATCCAGAATTAATTTAGATAGTGTCACTCCATTAATTCAAAAAACGACCTATAAAGATAAATTCGTGTGAATCTAATTCACATATTTAAGATATATGTGAACTCTATTGATACAACTCAATAAATTCTAATGCAAATTGTTGTTAAGACTTATTTTTATAAATGAATCGAAACCAAGTTCACATACATCTACAATACTGTATAACAAAAAGAATAGTGTTAGTATGAAAAATATCACTATTTAGTATATTATAAAATATTATTGTTCAGCATATAAAGGGTCATTTTATTGATTCAAGAGACCTACTCGGATTGAAGACAAAATTATATGAATTTTTTTCATAAATTTGAGATACGTGAACTCCATTAATCCAACCCAATAAATATAAATTGTTCTTAGTCCTATTTTGAGTAAATGAATCGAAAATCAAGTTCACACACGTATTATTCAAGAACTAATTGAGCACATCCTTCGATTTATAACTCATTCAATTGAGTAGCTAATAGTACGGTTGATGGAGTTTCTCGTCTTTTCCTTTTCAAAATTCCTTAGGATAAATTTGGATAATATTATTTTATTTTAAGAAATATGTATTAATGAAAGGAATTAAACGTTTTCCTTACATAAGGAAGGGAAAGTCTATATTAAGTTATTAATTACCACTCCAAGTAGGGGTGAGCAGAATATGGTAAAAATTGAAAAATCGAACCGAACCGAACCGAAATATAAATTCGGTTCGGTTAAATTGGTTTTCGGTTCGGGATCAGTTTTGCATTTTAAAAAAATTGGTGTTCGGTTTCGGTTCGGTTTTTTCGGTAAATATACTGAACCGAACCGAAATATTTACTTAATATATATATATATATTTATTTATTTAATATATATATCATATATATATATTATATATATATATCCGAATTTTTGTGTTATTAAATGACTTAATTCAATAATGTTAAAATTTCGGTTTTAAACCGAAACCGAACCAAAAAAATTCGATTTGGTTTCAATCAATTTTAGGCTTAAATTGTTAGATTTCGGTGTATTATGGTGTGAAATTCGGTTAATTCGATTCGGTTAATTCGGTTCGGTTCGATTTTTACCGAATGGTCACCCCTAACTCCAAGTATTTATTCACTGCGAAAATATGTCTAGAATTAGAAGATCCTATTACCATTTCTCGAGAATAAAAAGAAAAAGGAAATTAAAATGTTTATGTCGTGGCGAATGCACAGTCAGCAAAATCGGCGGTAAATATCACGCCACGTGTACGAATGACATTGACTTCCCCAAAAATCCAGTCAGAGACCAATCACAAACCGCGCACCCCTCTCAACGCATATATTTATATTTCTCTCTAGAATTCTCTGCTAATTCTCCAAACTGAAACATCAAACAATCCAGCGGAAATAACACCATACATTGATAATTAAATCTATTCAATGGCGGAGAAGTCCTTCAAGTACATCATCATCGGTGGAGGTGTTGCTGCAGTGAGTACTCCTTTTTACTGTTTTTTTAGCTTAATTTTATATGTTTGACTACAATTTTCTGGTTGGTTGATTTTTTATTATATATGAGTTCAGTTTGTATATTTTGACTTGAATTGGATGGAGATGAAGAAGAAGAACGACGATCTGAACTACTGATATCATCTGGACCTGCTCAATTAACTGTGGCTTCGTGTTTTCCTTAGTGTTTTTTTGTTTTAGTAAAATTAGCTATCCAGATCTGTTATCTACTTTATTCTTCCAGTTAGTATAAATGACTGGTTAGGCATTTCTGTATTCATCTTTGGCTTTCTATTTGTTATGCTTTAATCCAACTATATCTGGATTTACCTTCACTAAAGTTTCTGTCTAGTGACTGTTTATAGTTGTTTGTTTCAATTATCGATTTAAGAAGTCAATGATTACTATACTGTTAACGATAACGAATCAGCAAAAAATAAATCAACTTCATCATGGTCCCCGGGTCTATCATTGAATGTTTTGTCTTCAGAATACGGATGCACTTTTTAAAGTTATAGATCATGCAAAATAATTTTATATGGACCAAATCGTTTCATTTTTTATTCACTGAATCAGTGAATTGTTTTTGCTTTCAGGGTTATGCTGCTCGAGAATTTGCCAAGCAGGGAGTAAAACCTGGTGAACTTGCTGTCATATCCAAAGAGGCGGTATGCCCTCAAAGCTATTTTACTGAGTTCTTATGTGTCTTCGACAGCTTTGGCAT
This sequence comes from Stenogyne calaminthoides, assembly GCA_037126765.1. Classification (NCBI taxonomy): domain Eukaryota; kingdom Viridiplantae; phylum Streptophyta; class Magnoliopsida; order Lamiales; family Lamiaceae; genus Stenogyne; species Stenogyne calaminthoides. The sequence goes on from JBBCBC010000007.1 coordinate 4,551,781, forward strand.
GACTAAATAAGTGCTATCATCACATATTTAAAACGAAAAAAAAAAAAATTTACTTGATTATTTTGCACCGCAAAACAACTCAGGTGAGACATCAAATCCTCACGGACATGCCAGTAATCTTTATAGCATGTTTAAAGATATTTTTGCAGTAGGTGTTTAATGAAAGTGCTGTATATTTGGTTGCTCTATTATTAGTGCTTTAATATGAGGACGAGGCTGCGTTAACATAGAGATGCACTCTTTATCCTTTTATACCTTTCATTTATGGCTTCTGGTCCTGGAGTCAAAGGGTATTTCTGATGTTGAACATCAACACTCTTGTTTAATGATGGTTTCAGGTGGCTCCTTATGAACGTCCAGCACTTAGTAAAGGCCTACCTATTTCCTGAGGGTGAGTTGGTTTACCTTCAGCTGAGAACAAAATGGCTCTGTTACTTTGCAAAACCATTTTATATGTGACACTAACTTATATGCACCTATTTATTGGAAAAATTCTGCCTGGCTGCTTCACCATCTTAAATTGTCACTTTTATCATTTATCCTTCTTGTTTATCTACTACTTAAAAAAAAAGGTCATGTTTGAGATGCTTATATGTATTGAAGTTTGACATGAAATGGCTTTAGCACAATTCATCTGTTCCAAAATCAATCTCCGCATGTCTCAATGTCTCATCTTTTTCTTATAAAAGCTGATTTGCATTACATCATATTTCCTGCAGGAACTGCAAGACTTCCAGGTTTTCATGTGTGCGTGGGAAGCAGTGGAGAGAGACTTCTTCCAGAGTGGTACACTGAGAAAGGTAATCTCTTCTCCTTAATCACATATCAGCAGAGTTAATTTTACTGTGACAGTCTTTTTGGCAAAGACATGCGTCAGGGGTTTTACTTCCTAATATTTCTTATATGAGCTTGTTTTGATGATTTGCAGGGATATCTTTGATTCTTAGCACTGAGATCATCAAAGCAGATCTTGCCTCAAAAACACTTGCCAGTGCAGCTGGTGAAACATATAAATATCACACATTGGTCATAGCAACTGGTTCTACTGTTAAGTCTCGTTCCTGGGGATTTTATCACAATTTTCCATCTTCTCGTCTAGTTTTCATTTTGTTCACAATTGTTTTCATTCTATGTGATGATTCTCTCAGGTTATTAGACTGTCAGACTTTGGTGTACAAGGGGCTGATGCTAAAAACATCTTTTATTTGAGAGAAATTGATGAAGCTGATGAACTTGTAGCAGCAATCAAAGCAAAGAAGAATGGAAAGGCTGTGGTCGTTGGTGGAGGATACATTGGTCTAGAGCTGAGTGCAGCTTTGAGAATCAATAATATTGATGTCACTATGGTTTTTCCCGAACCTTGGTGCAGTAAGTTATATACCTCTGTTCAATTACTTGGTTTTGTTACTTTATTCAATTAAGATATAACCAAATGATGTTGTATTTGCCTACATTTATGATATTATAGTGCCTAGACTATTCACTGCTGCGATAGCCGCCTTCTACGAAAGTTACTATGTGAACAAGGGAGTCAACATCATTAAGGGGACTGTAGCTGTCGGATTTGGCACCAATGCTAACGGGGAGGTGAGTACTGAAGCTTATTAAACTTGAGTAACCCTTTGGGCACACCAGTTGGACCGTGGAATTGATGCACAACTAATAGTGTTCAATGAAAAGAACTAATACTGACCAACTAGTACTTTTTAGTAAAAAGACTAATACCATTTACAAATGTACTTGAGTTGTAAAGTGCAACTTGTGCATAAAAGTATTATTAAACTTAATCTCTGATTAGTTATTCATTGATAAACTTAACTGTTCATCTGACATTCCTTTTTTACCGGTTTTAGGTGACAGATGTAAAACTCAAGGATGGTAGAGTGCTAGATGCCGACATTGTTGTTGTTGGTGTTGGTGGTAAGCCACTCACGACACTATTTAAGGGCCAGGTTGAAGAGGACAAAGGTGGCATCAAGGTTTGCAACTTCTTTTAAGCCCTTGTAATCTCAAAAAACTGTTGTGAATTAAGAAAATTGAGGCCAAACGCCGACCAATCAGGATAATTTGGACCAGAAAAGGGCTATTATTCTAGGCTGTAGGTAGGTGTCATGACCGCATTTAATATTATCTTATGTCTTTTTATTTGCAGACCGATGCTTTCTTCAAAACAAGCATTCCTGATGTATATGCTGTTGGTGATGTGGCTACATTCCCAATGAAGTTGTATGGCGATATTAGAAGAGTTGAACACGTTGATCATGCCCGCAAATCTGCTGAGCACGCCGTAAAGGTATATGAACGCTTAAATATCTTCTATTTTCTATTTCCCAAAAGAGATGCAAATCTGAAAGTTCATTGAAGCTATTTGGATCAAATATAAAACAAAAGGCAACCTTACAATTGGTCTATGCTTCTAGATCATAATCACTAGCAATCCCTCCTATAACCAATAATAGTTTTTTATCCCAACTCATTTCAAGATTAGAGCAGAGCACAAACAATCTATTCAATAATTCTCATTGTAAATCACTATTCAACCATTCTCATTACCATTCCCATGAAAGAATTTGAACCTTATAGAAGTGATCTTTCTTTGTTTTGTGTGTCTGGTTAAGACAAGACTGATATGTAATGTGGTATTTACACAGGCCATCTTCGCAAGCGAACAAGGAAACCCAATCAGTGACTATGAATACCTCCCCTACTTCTATTCCCGTGCCTTTGATCTATCATGGCAGTTCTACGGTGACAATGTTGGCGAATCCGTGCTCTTCGGAGACAGCAGCCCAACATCTCCGACCCACAAGTTTGGATCGTACTGGATCAAAGATGGGAAAGTTGTAGGCGCATTTTTGGAGAGTGGTACCCCCGAAGAGAACAAGGCGATTGCTAAAGTCGCTGCCGTGCAGCCTCCAGCAGCCAGCTTGGATCAGCTGGCCACCGAGGGACTCAACTTTGCTAGTAAGATTTAAAAACATGTATTGATTTTCCTTGTAGAATAAGGCCATGGGGTGGTGTTTGAGAATTTGATGCCTTTTTTCTATTACTATACTATATCAATAAATGCTTCGTTTTTCTTTCCAGTTACAATTTTATGTGTTATGTGTAGCTCGCTACAACTCTTTATGTCTGCATTTGATTTTTGTTTTATAGTTATGCGTTTAGTATTGATGTCATATTGTGTATATTATTTACATTAATATAATATGAATAGTTTGGTGTACCTTTTCAGATTTTTGTTGATTGACATATGAAAGCAATTCTTTTGAAAAGAGAGAATAATAATAACATAACACACACATCAAACAATAAACTAAGAGGTAGCCATCATAACATTTTCAATTACAACATGCATTCATGATTGAATTGTAGTGTATATAAAAGACCAGTTCTCATAAGCAGATCAAAAACTCTCGCATGGGGACACAGTCTGGTAAGTTGCTGCTAAGCTTCTAAAACATTCGCTTTTACAAAATAAAATCAAATAAGAGAATCAACTTCTTCAATCTAACAATGTGTCTATTTTCTAGAAAAGCCAATTTTCAAGAATGATCTTAGGCTCCATTTGGATGGGATGTATTTGAAATCTATGGATTTCATACACGTTAGTAATGTTATCATTTGCAATATATATTAATATTAAATAAAATTGAAATTCATCAATAAATAAAATATATATTAGAATTAATTAAGAAATTTCATTTTACATAATAGAAAAATGTATATTATAGTACATATAAATTACTTGAAACAAAATTTACAGATTTTGAAATAATTTTTAAAGTATAAACTACACTGTTAAAAAAGTAAAAATAATAATTTGTAATTGAATATTTGTAAAACATCATATAATTTAAAAATAATGAAGGGAAAAAACAACGTTTTTACAAAGACCGAAACTCGGCTTCTAACATAATCTAAGGCTCCATTTAAAAGGATGGATTTGGAAATCCATGAATTTCACACACAATTCATACTCTCCAATTAATTTACATAGACAAAGTCCAGTATGAAATTTTTCATACATGAAAAAACTTTAATTTACAATCAAATTCTGTAATTGGTGAAGGTAAGACAAAATTGAGTGGTTCATGATTCACTCGACCCAAGTGATTCATGGTTAACCCGGCCCGAATATGTCATAATTTAGGGTTCATTATTTAGTGTTTAGGGTGTAGATGGTTGATTTAGGACAATTTTATAGATTTTCATACATGAAAATTTTCACACTAGACTCATTTACAAATACTTAGACTTGAGAGTTTAGGGACAAAAGTGAAGAGGAAGAGGGGGGAGGGGTAGAGATGGGGGGATTTCACAAGTGACTAGGTTTTGATGAGAATTTCAAATCTTTCCATTTTAAACTAAATTCTCAAATCTAAGTATTTTTAAATCTATTGGAGAGTGATAATTTGTGTGTGAAATCCATGGATTTCAAATCCATCAATCCAAATGGAGCCTAATTGATTTTAGCGTCTTGTACTCTTTTTATGGTTCAAGCAGGTTAATCATGTAATCTCCGCCCTATAATAATTTGCACATTTTTTTATTCTTACATTTCAAAATAACTTGCACATCCCCAAAATGAAAAATCTTCATAAATTACACCTTCATAATTTTTTAACGATTTCACTCAAAATATCATTATTTTTTACCCAATGCACCCACACAATTCAACTCATTTATTTACTTTAAAGATAAAGGTTTATAAAATTACTCCTCAAGACTATACTTATTATTTTACTTTTTTTTTTAATTTGTGTATTTACCAAATAGTGCAAGTTAATCCAGATAGATGGAGAGATTAAAAAAAAAACTATTGGTCTATTTTTTTTTAATGAGGTAAAATATTTTAAAAAATATAGATTATTGTATATATTTTAATCTATTTTATTTTATTTTATTAAGATTAATAGCCTCGTATTTTATATAATTTTATTGAATACCAATTACAAATTCTATTGAATTAGGTTCATTCCACCTACTGTATATTAGGCGCACAACTCTCTTATGAAACTTATTCATACTATAAAATTGATACCATTACATTTATAAATTGATAATAATCTATGTCATTTAATGTTATAATATCACTTTATAAGAGTAATGATATCCGTTGATAAATGTTATGATATTAGTTTATAAATGTAATAATATAAATTTTATATTATGAACAAATTTCATCGGAGACCTTCACATATTAGGCCACTTAAATATAAGTTAAGAATACTTATGTTAAATCACATTTAAATAAGCACAAACTCTCTTGTGAAATTTGTTCAAACAGTAAAATTAATATAATTATATTCATAAACTAATATCACCATTCTTATAAATTAATTCCTATTGTATTTAGTGCTATGATATCAATTTACAAGTTTAATAATATCTATTAATAATTATTGTGGTATTAGTTTAAAAGTGCAGTAATATAAATTTTATATTATAAATAAATTTCACAGAGCCCTACTTCTAAATAAGATTGGACAAGTAGATAGTTAATACGTAATGTTGAAGAATATCATTTTATGAGATAAGTAGTTAAAAACACAAGTTAAATTATACTTTTTAATTATAAGATCTATATTATCCAAAAAAATCCCATTGAGTTCCTTTTAAATTAAGACGAACATAAACTTGAATATAATAGACGACAAATCTAAACACAAAATAACAATTATAATCAAGAATGAAAATAACAAAATTATTAGTTGGGTGTGTAACGTGTGTTTACCAATATTGGAGTGCAAATAAGCTGACACAAACCAAAAATAAGCCAAGGCCAAAAGACAAATCCTCATATTAGGAAATTAGCCCAAATAATGAACCAGCCGAAATTAGAGAAGGGTCCGGTTATTAACACCCCCATTATTAGGAGATACACCCCCTCCATAATTTCGAAATATAGGTGTTGAAATTGTATCTTAATTTCGAAAGTAGTTTTTCGAAATCACTAACATATTTCGAAAAGAAGATCTTCAATTTTCGAAGTTTTGCAAAGTAAAATTACAGCTTGAAAACTTTCAAAACAAATGTTAGAAATTAAATCTGATTTCAACATCAAATGTTTGAAATTATGTATTAAATTCAAATTAAATTTTTCGAAAATATTTTATGGGGGTGTATCTCCTAATAATGGGGGTGCTAATAACCGGGCCCATTAGAGAAAAAAACATGGGCTAGGCCCAAATGAAAAAAAAAATCATATACAGATTTAAATGGACTTGGGCCGCAGCCCAAAAGGACTAAAACGAGAAAAACAAATGTGAAAACATAAACCATCTTTTGTGGTGGCTAACAGAATTACGGAAATCTAATGGGGCAAAACCAAAATATACGAAAAATAAAAATACCAATTCCCTAATCCTAACCCTAGATATATATATTCCGCAGTACTTTCTCGCACTGCGTACATTGTTGCATCTCGACGTCTCCGTTCGGTCTTCGGCGCACGATCCACTCGGTAATTTCGCTCTCTAAAGCTCAATCCATTACTTACAGTTACAATTCTTCATCATTTTTGTTGTATGTTTCTGAAAATTGCTGATAAATTGTTATTGACATTGCCAGCAGAAATGAAGGTAGTCGCAGCCTATTTACTCGCTGTTTTGGGGGGTAATGCCTCGCCGTCCGCTGATGATCTGAAGGGCATCCTCGGTTCTGGTATGGACACATATGATTTTTTATTTTTGGTGATGAAATGATATCCTAGGGTTTTAGCTGATTTTGTTGTTGTGCGCGACTGATATTCATCCTAATTTGTATCCCTCATTTTGTATTTGGTGATTCTGTTTAAATTTTGCGGCTGTGTGTTATCTAATGATTGCCGAATTATTCGTTTGTTTAAGTGAATAAGATGAATGCCATGTCACATTGAAATAATTTGTTTTTTTTGGGTTAAAGTACCATTACCCTTGAGTTTTGTCCAAAATTATCAAATGAATCACATGATGACTTGGATAAATTTTACATTGAATTTACAGATTACCAAATGAACCATGCCTGGTTAAGGTTACCTTTGAATTTTTTAATAAATTATAAAACAAACTTTGTGCTTTAAAGCATGTAGTGCTCTAATTGCTACTCTGATTCTCAAGTTATGAGTTTCTTTTGTTAATTTGGACAAACCTCAGGGTAATTTTAATTAACCTATCCAACCTAATTTTCAAGTTACAAGTTTCTTTTGTTAATTTGGACAAACCTCAGGGGAATTGTAATTAATCCAACCAACCGAAAGTTATATGTTTCTATAATAATCTGCATTGCGTTCTTGGCATAACAATTTGAATTATAAGGTGGTAAGGTTGGTTTCTCTTGTTTCATCCATTTGTTTTAATCATTTTACCAAGTTTTTTCTCTTTGAAAGCACTTTAACGGTTGTTGTTGTTTGAGCAATGAAACTTTATTTTTGAGAGCACCTTTTTCTTCATCGAATGCCTGTAACTAGCTGTTTTTTCTCTTGTGATTTATGGTTTCTCATATTCATTGCAGTTGGAGCAGACTGTGATAATGATAGGATTGAGCTTCTCCTGACACAAGTTAAGGGGAAAAATATCACCAAGATCATCGCAGCTGGGCGTGAGAAGTTGGCATCTGTACCTTCCGGTGGAGGTGCTGTTGCAGTCGCTTCATCTGCCGCTAGTGGTGGAGGTGGTGCCGCTGCTCCGGCTGCAGCTGAGACCAAGAAAGAGGAGAAAGTGGAAGAGAAAGAGGAATCAGATGACGTAAGTTTTCCTTGTATTCCGTTAATGTAGTTCAAATTTTGAACTCTGATTTTGTCAATTTTGGTTTGCTTATCTTCAAACAAACTACTCGTAGCCTCTAATATGCCTTGTATGTTTTGTCTTCAACTTTTGCAGGATATGGGCTTTGGTCTCTTTGACTAGAGGAGTGCTGTGGTGCATCTATGAAACATTTTCTGGATCTCACGCCCCTTCGGAATTCGCTTCTCTATTATGTCCTTTTTTTCCCCCAGATTTTCTCGTTTAGTAGATGAAAGTCCTGAGAAGCTGGAAGTAGCTCAAATAGCTACATACAGTAGGCTAATTTTTGATATATGGATGAGTTTTGTAGTACTTGATACAATTTATTTGAATGCAAACCTGAAAGAGATTGTTATTTTTTTTTTTGCACTATTGAGTTATTTGGATTTTGATTCTATAAGAATTCTATAAGAAGTTGGCCTATTTTTTCTACGATAAAAACTCGTATGAGACTGTTCAATCTTTTCCTTCAATTTGTTCAATTAGCACAAGTTTGTGCCTCTTTTTCTATATATGGCAGTGAGAAGTTTGCATCTGTTGATGTAACTTCTCCTTCAATTCATTTTTTCCTAGAGATATCAAAATAAGCCGTTTTATTTAGGTTTTGGTTCGAAATTTTTTCTTTTGAATTCATTTAACTAGACTTAATTAACGTAAACAAATATATTCAAAATTAATGATATTCTATTCGTTAGCTAATTAATATTTTGTTTAAAAAAAAAGCTAATTAATATTTTTAATTTTAATTTACAAATTTCATTTTTAATATTTATCATAAATATGAAAATATGCTATTGAAATTATAAAATAAATTTATAAATAGGGCTTGTGAACAAATACTCCTATATTTAATAAATGAGCTAGCGCTCGACACGAAAATAAGTGAACGTATCTACTTAGACATGTGCAAAATAGACAGATGCAACCTAGATTATTATGCGAACTTGCTGTGTCATGCAAAACTTCTAGATACCTCGAGGTCTATGTCCGATGCATGTTTAGCAGTGTATATGAATCTTTGGAATACATGTTCGTTTAAATAAAGAGTAGGTCTAGTGTGCAAATTTGTATAGATGAAAATCTATAAAATTGTTCTAAATCAATCAATTACACCCTAAACACTAAATAATTAACTCTAAATTACGACCTATTTGAGCTGGGTGAACCATGAACTAGTCGGGCGGAATGAACCATGAACCACTAAATTTTGTATTACATTCATCAATTATAGAATTTGGTTGAAAATTAAAGTTTTTGTATCTATACAAATTTGCACACTAGACTTTGTCTTAAACAAATTAGGATCGCTTGTTTTTGACTTGGCATGAGAATGAAAGTCATCATAAGGTTAAGGGTCCGTTTGCACTGTTTATAAGCTCTTTAAAACAACTTATAAGCTGTTTAGAAATTTATAAGCTCTTTAATTTTATTTGGTAAAATAAAAATGTTCAACACCTTATAAGATCTATAAAAAAAATTTTATAACATATAACCTCCAAAAAAATAAGTTGAGATATCCCAATTTATTTTACAAAATTATATAAGCTCTTCCTTAACCCAACCCATCCCGGCCCGACCCGAATCCAACTCAACCCGAGCCCCGAACTCTCGACTCGGACCTAGCCCGAACTCAGCCTGGGCATCTCAATATACAAAAATAAAATAATTTAATATTTCTAAAAAAATAAAAAATATTTTTATTTTTAATTTTTTTAAGACAATAATTTTTTCATTTTTTATTTTTGATTTAAAAAAAAAAATCGATTTGTGGCGGCTTCTGCCTCTGCTCTGGCCTTCAGATCTTTTGGCTCCTTACTGACGGGTCCACTGGAGCCACCTCCATCTTGATCTTCCATCTCTTCTGGGGTGGGAGGAATAACTTGTATTGAAGCAACACCGGAAGGGTTCAGGGGACATGGTGGAGATTCCATAGGAGCCAAATTTTCTGGACCAATGTGGGTCTTCTGAAATTGCAGCATGGCAGCACTCATGCAAGGGAGTCACCAAGGATGGTCCAATTTCTCCTTTAAATTTGGAACTAGGAGGGTCGACGAGAGCTGGATTTTTGGTCCACTAAGTGGTGGAAAATAACAATGAAGGAAAATTTTTCTCATAAAATTTCACATTACTGGAAATAAAGATCCTACCAGTTGTTATTTCAAGCAACCTACAACCCTTTGTTCCAAAAGGATAACCAATCATATCACATTTAGTTGCTCTTTGATGAAGTCTATTGACAGTCAAAGTGTTAGCAAAATTGATAGATGCAAAATAAACGCACCTGCAAGAATCGAACCTGAGACCTCTTGGTACGATCTCCGATGGCGGAATAGCTAGAATATCACCTCGCCAAAGCTCTTCTTCAGCACCAGAAGGTATCTGAAAAACACACTGGAGGATTCTCCGGCTCGGACACTCCGGTGCTCAAGTTAGATGACCAGAAAATCACACTAATAACTAGAGAAGATATCTCGATGGTGAGAACTCTCCTTAATATCAATCTCACTCAAAGCTTCTTCACAAAATCTTTCATGTTTTACTCTCAAATATGTGAAAATAATGCCTTAATTCGTAACAATATAAAAAATAGATGTATCTTAATGTTCGTGTGTGCATGATGACCTATTTACAATACATGGAAGTCGAAGTCCAACCTCTTTAAATTTTATGGGCAGAATGGACTAAGTCCACTACTCTTTAGGCCCCGACATAGCTCAACCGTCGAGACCTCCATCTCAACTCCCGTTGATATCTCAACCGACCAACTTATCTGCATGCCTCTCGTTGATTAACCCTCACGTGCTTGGAGAAGACCGAGTCCACTCACTCCTTAGCCTTCTTTCTTTCGCCTACACGCAAATGCCCACAAATCCCTCAACAACCTCGGGTTTCTTATGGAGTCAAGGGAATATTCCTCCCTTGAATTACGGAAGACTCAACCGCCTTTCAAACGTGGCTTAATCTCATTGTTCAGTCCACTTAAGTCTTGGTCAAATAGTCCTCATCACTTGGCCAATTTTTATCCATTCCTGCGAGACTATAAACTGCTTAGGGCTCTCCCGAGGCTCCAACCCCATAAGAGTCAGTAAGCTGATTTATCCAGGTGTCATGATCTTGTGATATTTGTACAAGTGTCATCATCCTAGAATGAGTAATATTTGTGCCACATAAAAAACAGAGACAATCAAATACTCTCGTAAGCTTATAATCTGGTGATCTATGGAATACCCTCTCAAAAGGACTCTTAATATTCAATATAAGAGTTGGAACTCCATTAATAATATGAACAACAGTGAGTATACACTTACTTCAAAAATGTAAAGACAAGCAACATTGAAATAATAAGGCTCTAATAACCTGGAGAAGATGCTGATGGTTTTTCTCTACAATGTCATTCTGTTAGGGAGCCAGTGTTTGTAGTGATGAAGCAACCATGGTTTGGTGAGCAATGATTGTTGATAATTGTCATTTTTGGGACTTGTAAGGGTGTTTTGGTCATTTAGGACAGGTCTTTTTATAATATTTTAATTGAAAATGTGTTAACTGTGGATAAAAAAATGATGAAGATAATGACCCGAATCCTAATATATGAACATGACTTCCTTTTTTTCAATATGACCCATTGTTAATTAATTTTTTTTAAAAGTTGGAATGACCCGAATCCTAAACTTGACCCGAGAAACTTGACCCAATCTGGAACCATTTTGAATATGTGATTAAAAATAAAATAAACTCATGAATTACACACGTGACGACTAAAAAATAAAGGAGAAACGAAAATAAATTCCACATTGCGGTTGACCGGTTGACCAATTGGTTTGACTAGATTTCGAGATGAATTTAAAAAAGAGTGAATTACTTAGAGGTCCAAAGCCCACCTCAAACATACTCCTATGTCAATTTCCTTTTTAATATTACTCCTAGGTCCAAAATAGGTATAGAAAATACTGATATACCCTTACTTTAATAAAAACATCTTTTTTAATTTACAATAGTCTCTTTCCTGCCTTTTCGTTTTCATCAAATTTCTCTCTCTTCCTTTCCCATCAAATTGACGCCAAATTTCTTTCTACAAGCTGAATCAATTTTAGTCAATCTTAGCCAAATTTATTTCTACAAATTGAATCAATTTTAGCCAAATTTCTTTTAGCAATCTTTTTCCGTCTCTATGCAAACTGACCAAAATTCTTTCTCATCAAAATTCATCAATATTAACCCAGTGAGTTAATTCCTATAATTATTCGATTTAATTCATTAATTAATATTACAACTTGAAAAATTCATATCAAAATTTGAAAATTTACTGAAATTTACATATGTAAAACCTACAATTACAATCTCAAAATTTACAAATCTTCGTTTTCATTACGACATGAACATGTTCATCTCCAATTCCAAATCCTCACACCCTAAGAAATTAACAGACCTAACCCTAAAGAATTAACAAACCTGGATCTTCATAAATGCATCTTCAAATCAATCTTTGAAATTAACAAACCCAAATCTTCAGAAAAAAATAAAAAAATTGCAGCAGATTCAAAAAATTCAACGGATTCAAAAAAAATTCAAGCCCCTTCTTCCACTGCAAACAAACATCAAATTAAGCAGCAGATTAAAAAAAAAAAATCAAAGCAAACAACCCTCAAATTCGAAAATTATGCACCAGATTCAAACTGTCATCATACCACACGAAAATATATCTCAAGAAATTTTGAACCAGATTTCAAAAGATCTCTTTTAATCTTAACCAGATTTAAAAAAAAAAAAGTCAAAAAAATTGGTTAAAAGCAAGAAGAAAGAATGGGCTGGGCTGGAAACAACAATAAAAGTCGGTTAAAAAATCCTAAAATCTTCTATCTCTTCCTTTTTCCAGTTTTTTCAATTCGCTTTGCCAAAAAATAAAAGGTTTTCTTCAATTGGCCACCGCCTCCACACCAAGCCATCCATCGGATTTGGGGGGGCGCGTCGCGGGGAGGAGGGGCTCGCCGCGGCGGCGGGATTTCTGGGTAGGGGAAGGGTTTCTGGACGGCGGGCGGGTGGTGGTGGCGGCGTGCGGGCAGTGGTTAATTTTTTTTTCAGATGTGAGGGTGAGTTTTGTATCACCATTAGTAGATATTTTGATATCCCGTTGGAACTTATGGGCCAAAGCTCAATATGGGCCTGAAAAGATTTGGGCCAGGGAGCCAACAAGTTATCTCCTCACTCTAAGAACCCTAATTCTTGCGCAGCTTTCTTACTCGCTCTCGCTCAATCGATAAAGAGGGTTGTTGGTTTCTCATCCGAGGGTGTGGTCAAAATTACAGCGTCTACTGCTGTATGCTTCACATATGGTGGAGTCGGTTGCATATGACCCATGGTGGAGTCGGTTGCATAGCATGTACATGCTTCACATATATACTACATGCAAGATGCAGCTACCAGTATAAATAAGGACTCAGGGACAAATTCGAATTCAAATTAGCTCTCTCCAGATTATGGTTTTCTCAATGGCAGAAATGGAGTATAGCAGATAAAGTTGAAGGGCAAGAAAGAAGAATTTTGATTACCAAGAAAAGGAGTGCGGTGTTCTTGCTTGTCTTTCAGGTGAGAAATTTCCATTAATGGTATCTGAAACCTCGACATTCTGTCATTTCTCCATGGTTCTGCAAAATCTTGATATATGTTGATTGTTAAATTCCTGTTTTCAAATTTTCTCAAATTAATGTTTTCATAGTATGTCTTCATTTATCATCAATTACTTTCCCGCGTATATCAATTTTGATATATTCTTTTAGGGTTTGTTAGAGAAAAAAAGTTTTTTGGTCCCATAACTTACCTGTAATCTGTATTTGGTCCCAAAATATTTAACTATCCAATTTTGGTCCCATAACTATTGCATTTGTCCAATTTTGGTCCCATTTTCGTCGGAAAAACAAAAAGCGACGTCGTTTTCGTTTAAAAATTGGGGATCTCCGATCGCGCGTGTGTCCAAATTGTCGTTTGTCCAATTTTCACTACTACACATTTGAGCTTGGAGAGCTCCACTTGGAGAGCCATTTTAGAAAGAGCTCTCCAAAATTGCCCTTGGAGAGCGGTTTTTTATTAAAATAAAAAATAAAAAATTAAAGAGCGGTTCGTAATCGCTTTCTCAAGAGAGAAAAATGTTTCAAACCGCTCTGCAAGCTTCGTCTACAATGCGGTTTATAACCGCCTGCAAGTGAGAAGCTTGGAATGCGGTTCGAAATCCGCCTGCAAGAGAGAGAGCGATTCCAACCGCTCTGTAAGCGGTACTATATTTAGCCCCAATATTACGTATTAACATTCATTTACAGATCTGCACTTGCGTCCAAATATCGGCCTCCTCCCTCCCTTCTTCTCCAAAATTTCCGTCGGCCTCCGGCCTCCTCCCTTCTCCATTTTTAATTTCCGTCGCCCTTCCTCCTCCTCCCTTCTCCATTTTCCGTCATTTATCGTCAGATATTGCCGCGCAATGTCGCCGCCATCCCCATCGCCCCACGACCGCGTCGGCGTCTTCCGGCTCCCCGGCCAACCGCCGGCCAACCCCTCCTCCTCCTCCTCCTCCTCCTCCTCCTCCTCGCCGCCTTTCCTCTAGATATATATAGGTACGTATGTGTGTATATTTATATATGTATGTGTATATATATATATATATATGTATGTGTATATATATATGTGTATATATATTAGAATATTATATATAGTGTTAGATTAATAATTAATTGGTTAATTGGTTTTATTTTAATTGTTGTTTAATTTGTTTGGATTATTGTGGTTAATTGTTGTTTGTTAATTTGGATTGTGGTTAATTGTTTAATTAATTAGTTTAATTGTTGTTATATGTTAGAATTAATTGTTGTTTGATTAGATTGTGGTTACTTGGTTGTCAATTTGTGTGTTGTTTCACTCAAAAGTATTAGTTGTTTGATTTAAAGGTATTAGTTGTTTCATTTAAAAGTATTAGGTGTTTCATAAAAAAGTATTAGGTGTTTCATTGATAGGTATTAGTTATTTCATTCAAAGGTATTAGTTGTTTCATAATAAGGTATTATGTGTTTATTCAAAGGTATTAGTTGTTTCATTAATAAAAAAGTATTAGGTGTTTCATTCAAATGTATTAGTTATTTCATTAAAAGGTATTAGTTGTTTCATAATAAGATATTAGGTGTTTCATTCAAAGGTACTAGTTGTTTCTTTAAAAAGTATTAGACGTTTCATTCAAAATTGGGGTACCATAATATATGTGGTTTGATTGGGGCCTTTGGGCTTAAAACTCTCTTTATTAAGGGAATTGTTCTTTGATACTTTTATGTTATATGGATGGGCTAAATCACATGATCAATATCTGACTTAAGTTAAATAACCACTACAATCTGTAACTAATCATGTTTCGAAACTCTCAATCATATATGATTTAGACAATGAACTCCTGTCACCATAGCTGTTCCGATTAAGTAGAGTTAGGTATGCTTTTAGGCTTAATATTTTTAGATACATTGTCTTGAGAAACAATCTTCATATTGTATTTCCTATAGGCATTTAGTTCTATATGGATCGAAAGTGAGTTCGAGCATATCGATTATCAGATGAGTATAGGAATGGGGTGAAAGAATTTTGTAATCATGCAATTAGACACTGCACCAACCCTGGGTACATTCCATGTCCGTGTTGGAAATGTATGAATGAAAAAACCATTAGTGGTCGAGAAAGTCTGTTTGACCACTTGATGATTCACGGTATTGATAAAACATATACCGTTTGGACATATCATGGTGAGAGAAGAGGGATGTAGCTCAAGCAACCTAGAAACTGACTTTAGGTTTGAAGATACAGTGGATGCGGATTTTTTCGATGATGTACCGACTGTTGATACATCGAGTGGGGATGACGATGATATGCGAGATCACCCTTATATGTCAGAGAAGTTAAGGGATTCTCACCGGATTACCACTTTGGGCCCGTGTAAGAAGGCAACAAAACTGTCACCGGTGTTGATATTGTTCAACTTAAAAGCAAACTCACCGGTTGTCCGATGAGTGCTTTACAAGTATCTTTGAAACGATTAGTGGTCTACTTTGATGGAAATGTCTTTGCTAAGAGAGCATATGATGCTAAACAAATGCTCAAGTCCATCGGGTTAACACATCAGAAAATTCATGCTTGCCCGGGTGATTGTATCTTATTTTGAAAGAAGTATGCAGACCTCGATGAATGTCCCAAGTGTGGGTTAAAGCGATTTAAGAAAAATAAATCTCCCGCGAAGGTGATGTGGTACTTTCCAATAATACCAAGATTCAGGAGAATGTATAGTAGCGTTGTGGATGCTAAAAATTTAACTTGGCATCATGATGATAGGATCAAAGATGGAATGCTAAGACACCTCATTTCATTCCCCCGGTGGAAGACATTCGATGTCGCATCCGCAATTTGGCATCGAGCCACGACACTCGCGTCTTGCACTCTCAATGGCGGAATGAATCCGCTTCGGTATCCAAAGTACCAACCACGAAGACATGGCCAAATGATTATGTTAGTTTATAATCTTTCACCCGAGTTGTGCATGAAGCGCACTTACATGATGTTGTCTATGTTGATATCAGGACCCAAACAACCTGGTAACGACATAGATGTATATCTGACTCCTTTGATTGAGGACTTGAAGCTCCTGTGGGATGAGAGTGTCGATGTGTATGATGCTTGTAGAAAGGAGAATTTCAAGTTGAAGGCCATGTTGTTTGGAACTATCAATGACTTTCCCGCTTACGGGAATCTATCTGGATATAGTGTGAAGGGGGCCGATGCATGTCCTTGTTGTACCAAGAAGACACATCACATTCGATTCAATCATTGTAGGAAGACCATTTATATGAGACATAGGAGGTGGTTGGACCCAACACATAAGTACAGAACAATGGCCGATGCATTCAATGGCACAATCGAGATAGGTGAAGCACCACGTTTATTATCAGGTTCGGATGTATTGAATGAAATGAAGAATATCGACACACAGTACGAAAAGATCTTCGCAAGTGTGTCCCCACTAGCGGTTGGAAGAAGGAATCAATTTTCTTTCAATTGCCCTATTGGAAAGAGTTGTATGTTAGACACTTCATTGATCTAATGCACGTTGAGAAGAACATTTGTGCCAGCTTGCTCAACACTCTCCTAGCTGATAAAAAGTCCAAGGATGGTTACAATGCAAGAATGGATATGATTGATATGAGAATAAGAGCAGAATTAAAACCTGTACCTAGAGAAAGGGGTCAACCGTTCTTACCTCCTGCTGCACACACCTTGTCCAAGAATGAGAGAAAAGAGTTACTTCAGACGCTAAAGGATGTGAAAGTTCCAGAGGGTTATTCGTCCAACCTACAGAGACTTGTATTAGATGATGACGTGAGACTGATGAATCTGAAATCACATGACTATCATGTCATCATGGAAACTTTCTTGCCCATTGCAATACGTTCTATCTTGCCTGAAAATGTGCGCATAACCATAACAAAGTTATGTTGGTTCTTCAAGGCAATGAGTAGCAAGGTCATAGATCCTAGAAAATTTCTTGGTTTTCAAAGACAGATTGTGGGGACGCTCTGTGAGCTTGAGATGTATTTCCCTCCATCATTTTTTGATATAATGGTTCACCTAACCGTTCATTTGGTACACGAGACAAGGATGTGTGGCCCTGCTCGTATGCGATGGATGTATGGTGTAGAGAGATATATGAAAGTGCTCAAAGGGTATGTGATGAATATGTCAAGGCCGGAGGGATGCATTGCAGAACGCTATTTAGTAGAAGAAGCAGTCGAGTACTGGTCTGAATTCATTCCGAATGTCGATGCACTTGGACTTCCAATTATTTCGGTACACCAACAGGATGGATGGTGAAGGCCTTACCGGTGGTCAATCTGTAAGTGTTAGTATGGAGGAACTAACACGGATGCACTTGTGCGTACTTCACAACACGGCCGGCGTGCTTCCTTTTATTGACCTACACATCCAAGCACTTGTTGAGACATTTCCCACCAGAGATAGATCACGGATTGAAGTTGAGCACAATCGCACGTTTGTTGACTGGTTCAATGGTTATGTAGCAAATATGTTGTCACGGGATAAAGAATCAGTGAATGAAAGAGTTAAGTGGTTATCTAGAATGCCTGATAGACATGTGTATTCGTACAAGTGTTATCTTATTAACGGATACACATTTTATACCAGAGATCATGATGCCACAAGTACAATGCAGAATAGTGGGGTGTCCATTACTGCAACTGCAGGGGATCAATCGAATACTACTTACTTTGGACAGATTGTCAACATTTGGGAACTCGACTATGTTGTTCATCGACAACCAATCTTCGAGTGCAGTTGGGTGAGGATCCCTAACGGGGTCCAAGTTGAAAGATCTGGGTTCGTACGAGTTGATTTGAAGAATGTGGGATACATAAATGACCCTTACATAATGGTCAGTCAAACTCAACAAATTTTCTATGTCCCCGACCCAGTTAATAAGAAATGGTCCATCGTGGTTCTGTCAAACAAATTTAACACTAGTTACCAAATTAACGACCACGTCGATGAAGATGTTGACACTATCGATGATCCTTTTCAGAACTTCACTCATTTTGTACCCTCTTTCGATGATCTTGCAAATTCACGCCCGTACCAGAGAATAATTGCCGATGTGGATGAATATGACAATCCGGATCTTGTTAACATTCATGGTCATGAACGAGAAAAGTCAACCAAAAAAAGAAAAAGAAAAACAAGTGCTAAAAAGAAATGTACGACTTTATTGATTGTGTTTGCTTCTGCTTTATTAAATGTTATTTCTTTTGCTTTATTGAATGTTATTCTTCTGCTTACTTAAATATTGTTTGTTTTTTGTTTATTAAATGTTGTTTTTCTGTTTTACAGGATCATGTCTTATCTGCCATATTCGGGAGATGATGGAGATGATGGTGATGATTATGATGGAGATCATGGTGGAGATTATGATGGAGATCATGGTGATGATGATCGACATCATACTGATGATTTGGATCAGGGTGACACTTCTGCTCCCACCACTAGCAGCTCTGGGGATAAGCGTAGCAGAGGTATAGTCACGATGTCTTCTGTTAAGAGGTCTCGTAGCAAGGGGAAACAAGTGCAGGTAATTTTATTAGAATTGAACAGTTGAAATTGTAATTATATGATTGATCGTTGAATCTAATTAAATAATATGTTATTGCAGTTATCATTCAATGAATATGGGCAGACAATCGGTAAACAGAGTGAGACGTTGTCTTTCTACCTTGGAGCTGCAGTTAGACGTATTGTGCTGCCATCCAAGGACTGACGTAGCGACAAACTCACTTCTTTGAAAGAAAGATTATGGGATGAACTTTCGGTATTTTAATTATATATATGCTTATTGAAAGTTGTTGTATGATTACTAAATTTACTACATTGATATGTTATATGCGTACAGAGTACATTTCTCGGCCTTGATCATTCAAAGAAGAAGCAAATATTGTCGCAA
Source organism: Stenogyne calaminthoides (assembly GCA_037126765.1). Classification (NCBI taxonomy): domain Eukaryota; kingdom Viridiplantae; phylum Streptophyta; class Magnoliopsida; order Lamiales; family Lamiaceae; genus Stenogyne; species Stenogyne calaminthoides. The sequence continues at coordinate 4,571,068 of JBBCBC010000007.1, forward strand.
GCTGGAGTATTGGCCAAGAATTTTTGGGCTTGGCTGAAAAGTCAAGCACGAGATCCGGATACTGGTCTTTACTCGGCTAGTCTGCCCGAGGCCTATCAGAATTGCCCGTCGGTGGCCCCATACTGGGAAGAGTTTGTGCGACGATCTATGGCTGATGAGTTCCAGGTAAAATTGATAAATATCATTTAATGTCCTATGCTTTTCAGTGTTTATCGTATTTCTATTAAACTGTAGCTACTAAGCGAGAAAAATCGCAAACAAGCCAAATCGATGGAGGCGCGATATCGTGGCTCGAACAAAGGGTATGCACACATAAGAGAAAATTTGGTAAGATCAAAATCCTAACATTTTATTTTGTTTATATATTTACTTTTAATATATCTAATAAGGGTACACGTTAATGACTATCGTAGAAAGAAGAAAAAAAGAAAGCTGGAGAGAGTCAGCCTGTTGTTACCCATTTCGAGTTATTTCAAACTACCAGAAAGGCTCGAGACGAGAATATTCCCGATTCCAGTGCACATCGTATAATCGAAGAAGGGGTAAACTATGCATTAATTTGTCTTTGAATTACAAACTATTATTTCTAAACAAATGATTAAATAATAATCTTTTGTAATTCAGGAGCGTTTATCTTAGACCATGACGCCCGAAGACATCCGCTTTGTCGGTACCGATGATCTACTTGGACGGACTTTAGGTCGTCAGGAGCATCCCGGCCGCTTACGGAGTGTTGGATATGGCTTCACGAAGTCATCATTGGCCATGTTACTTGGTCTTCAAACCATGAATATGGTGGGTATACTTTCGGAACAGGTTGCCCAGATGGCTAAAGAGTTGGAACAGATGAGGTATGAGAGACGCTCACATCACGGAATGTCCTCTAGTGGAGCAAGCTGTGAAAATAGTGTCGCTGATGCTATGTTTTCGGCTAATGCTAGGGATGATTTTATTGAGGCACTTCGAAACGACGTCCCTTAGGTATCAGAGGTGTATCACATTTATTTTAATTAAAGACTAGTATATATAATAAAATTTTCTAACTAAATATCTTATTCGAACAGTCACCGACCTCATGCTACCTTTATTTGGAGAATCCGACTTGGTTGGTGGCTACAAGAACGTTGCTCAATAACTCCGATGGAGTTATTCATGGTAGTCCCATCACTCCTGGTTTCGTGAGGGTCACACTCGATGTACCCACAATCGGAGAAGAGGATTCACCGGTGCCTAAACCAATTGATGAAGCTGTCACCGTCGGAACAACGGTCGGGCACTTCATCGAATGACCGATCAACTTGGTATCTCTGACCATGAAGGTAAATTTAATATATGTTATTAAAGTTCATTATCTTATTTGTCGTTCTAAATAATGTTGCAAATTGATTGTAGAAACTGTCGACACCACAAAAGCCTAAACAAAAATCAAAGGGTGTCGTAGCCAGTCAGAGGGAGACAACGACCAGAGACTCCACTATTGGTGATCGCAGACTTGGTTATCCCTTGCCTGGAGACTTAGATCACGACTACACCGTACATAATACGGTGCAAGTGAAGAATACATCTCTCACTGAGGAGAATATGATCACAGTTCCTATGAATGCTTACTTTCATCGGAATTCTATTGAAGAATACATCTCTCGGGAGCATGTGATCGAAGTCGTGAACGACCAGTGGTTGAGTGCAATGAGCATAGCCTTATTGTTGGGATTATACTGAAAAGTATGCTTTTTACTTTGTAAAATCGAAACTGAATTTCCAGACTTATTTACTGAAATAAATTGTTTATCACTGATGCTTTAAATATGATTGAATGTTACATATATTTACTGCATAACTGTTCAATAATTCGTAGGTGTTACATTGTAGTTAATTTAGTGATACCAGATCACAGAAGATTAAATTAACAGTCCCTTGTAACTAAAAGTACGTTATTCACGACCTAGATGGAAATGAACAACCCATCGTGAAAGGTTGAAGTGTAAGACTCAGATTGGCTTGTCTTGACCAAGAGATTATACTAGTGCATGACTGATGCACTAAATAGGACCTACATGAGGATAAATTCTTCAGAACTGAACAAGGAAGAATTAGACCTCAGTGGTTCGTTGTTTCTTAATCTTCGTCCCTTAAATAGGATCACGTGGGATTGGTAACTATTGCTTTGACTTATCATGGGTAGCGAATCAAAGAGATTCAATACTTTTTATCTTGGGCAATATTATTAGTCACATGTGATTGCTAAGATTTAATACGAAGAATCGTGTGCAAGTACGCTTGTTCGATTTGCCCCCTTGGGAGGTTCATAAGCTTTATCATACCAAATCTTGCAAGTGGAATTAGTTTCCTCGTATGGATAATAATGTTGAACCGTTCTCGACCAAGGACAAAAGATATTAATTAATGTAAAGCTATTTCAAAGGGTTGAATTAATTAATGGGCTAGATAATCTTAAACACGAAATAATGACCGGAGCCATATTGACTGTAATATGGGTTAAGATGGATAGTGCAATATTAATTATGTAGTGGGATTAATTAATATTTATGGGCTTGAATTATATTGTGGCTCAATATTAGATATTCAAGGTCCATTAGAAGGTCCAATCTTAATTCTCCTAAGGCCCCCTGAGTAGCCCAACAAATAGTCCAATAACTGAAAATGTGATTAAAATAAAATAAATATTGTTGCTTAATTTTTCCTAATTATTTCGAAATTTATGGATAAAAGTGGGAGAAAGATTTTCTTTGAATTTTGTTATGGAATGAAGATATGTATTCTTAGAATACAAGATTATCTCATTAAATTCAAGAAATCTCCCACTTGGTTATCCATGGGCAAGAAAGATTTTCTTGAAAAGATATTATGGAAGATATGTATTTCTTGAAATACAAGAATATCTCATAAATTCAAGAAGATCCAAATCTTGGATTCTTGCACACATTAATTTCGAAATTTATCCATAATTGAGGAGGTGGGATTTTTGTGGAATATTTTAATTATGGGAAAAAGAATATAGGAGATATATTCAAGATTTCTTGGTGACCAAGAAAAGTCTTTTCCCACATTGATTTTCTACTAAAATTTTCGACCACCCCTCTCCTATAAATAGGGGATGATTAGTTCATTCCCAAGTACAATTCCATGTGCTGGAAATATTAGCAAATCCACAAAGGTGGTGCAACAAAGTTTATTTTTTCCTTTTGTTAATTGTTCGACAAGTGTCCTTCCACCGGATAGTTGAGCAAGGGCTAAGGGAATACTTGGGAAGTCCTTTTGGTTAGTCCGTCCGACCGAAGTCACTGCCATCCCGAGAGGTACGTTCACGTAAACCCATAGATTCCGCATGCGTAGGTTTTACGTGGCTTTTTATATGCATGATATGTTGTTGCAATTATTATTTGAATTAATATAGGATTAATTCATGCTAGTAATAATTAATGAATTAAATTTGTATTTAAATATTCACCCCTAATAGATCTCATGCAAATCATTCCCCAACAATCGTATCGAGCCACTTTTTTTGCTCAATTTTTTTAAATTGTAATTTAATTCGTGGACATTAAATTTGAAATTGGATAGTAGAACTATTAGATCTGTTTTGCAGGTATCCAATTGTCATGGATTTTAATGTGTTTATTTATGCATGCATATAAATTGTGGTTTTTTAATTCGATTCGTTCGGATTTATTTTGCCTCGTGAGAAAATCCACGAGTAGACTAGGATTTGTTTGATTTGATCAATGTAATAAACTAGTCTAGATCTAGCTTTTATTTATTTTTTGTAAATAAATTATAACCGGATCGGAACGAAGAGACGAAGAATTAAAGGATAAAATCCGAAACCGGAAAGGCGGCGGCGGGCGCCACCGGCACGCACGGGGCGCGAGGGCGAGGCCGAGGCGTCGAGCGAATGCGCCATGGGAATAAAGCCACGCTGCATCGGCGGGCGCCAAGACATCATCGATCGCGCCAAGATCGGACCCCAACGGACGACGCCGCAAGATGTGCGGCAAGTCCGAGGTCGCCGGGCGAAAGCGAAGCGAGGCGAGCGCTTGTGGATCTGATGCGCTCGCCGCCGAGATCTGCTCACGCCTTGCGACACCCTGCCGAGGCGTGTTGAGGCCTTTGGCGGCGCTGACCACGGGCGGTGTCGGTCGTTTTCTAAACAAGTGGCCGCGGATCTTGGCGCCAGATCCCACCGCGAGCCGCTGGGCGTGGCGTTCGAGATGAAGTATTTTTTCGAGACGAACGAGTGGGAGAAATTCGAGACGTGTTTCTTCAAGATCAAGTCAAGAAAAAATCAAACCATGACAATTGGATAATTTGTGCCCAATATGTTTATTTTTCTCGCTTTTGCTTGATTTATTTGTGCTATCTTATGCTTTATTTAATTTGTTTAAATGTGTTTGCATGAGGGTTGCCAAATGGAAAAATCTCACCTTCAAAATTACTAAGTATGTTTAAATAATTAATTGACAATTTTATTCCTGGATAATAAAATTGAATTAATTTTGACCTCCATGATTTATTTATTTGTGAATTCTTTTGAGAAATTCCCCAATGGGGACGGTCAAAAGATAGGTTTCACATGAATGAATTCCAAACGGATGATTGTGGGTTATTACTAGTGGCGGCGATGACCCTCCCCCAACGAGGCTCGATCAAAGCGAAATAGTAATCCTCAGATTTAATCATGATTATTACTTAGGTATAAAATTGATATGCATATACTTCTCCAAGTCCCCGTCAATTTTATATTGGTCAAGGGGAGCCAACTATTAATCTAGATATTAAAGGTTTGTAAATCGTTCTTGTTTGTAACTGCTTGAATGTGTTTAAATAATGACCCACCCAACGTGGCTTATTTAAACTGCTTTTGAGATGTTGGTCGATGCATGTTCATATTTTTTTTTTGAGATTTTAATATGATGCATGTGGTCACACCTTGTGATATATTTGTGCTTATGCATATTATTATTTATTTCATTCGAAGATGTCGCTACCTTTTAATCCATTTGTTATTATACTTAAAAGTCAATACAATATGGAAACTATATTGATTGGAAAATTATAATTGTCCTAATCGCACAAAAAGCACAAGTGGATTTTGACACACAAAAAATCGATGAGCCAACCGACGAGTCAAAACACGCGGGACTCGTCGGATCACCTTACAGAGAGATGTCGTCATTTAAAAATGGTGGAGGGCAAACCCGTAAGGGATTACGCCTCAAAATAGATGGTCCATTTGAACAAACTTGAGATTCTCGAGCGCAGATTATGATCCGGAGACTCGGATGTGTTTGGTACTTCACTTTCTCCTAAAAGTTTTTGAGCATTTTGGCCTCGCTAAAGCTATTTGTTGCAAGCTTTTTGGTCTCTAAAAATGATGATAAGACACCAAACTCAAGCTTTGATTGAAGAAGTGGTCCGTCTTCATCTTTTAGGCCAAGGGTAGGCAAGATAAAGAAGAGGACCAAAGGCCATAAGCAATAAAACTCAATCAAGGCCAAGGGCAATGGTAAGATGAGGAATGCTTGTTGTGTCAAGGAAAATCCAAAGAGGAAGTGCTTAAGCCTGCGGTGAGAGAGGACAATGGAGGTTTTGCTGTTCCAACCCCAAAAAGGGACGGAAAAGAAAGGTAATTCTCACGCACTAGTTGTTGAAACTTGTTTAGCGGCGATACTTCTCATTCGTGGGTGGTTGATCACGAGATCCACTAATCATGTTGGCTTTACGGGTTCTAAATGATCCCAAGAACTTAGTGGGAGTGAGATCCTCATCACACGGGAAACGTTATTTAAAGTAGAAGACATTGTAATGCTACGGAAGGGCGAGATATTGCAATGCTACGATAGTAACGATTATTGCAATACTACGCAAATAGCGAGACATTGCAATGCTACATGAAAGTAGCGATTAAAAGCGAAGGGAGAAGTGCACCTATCTTTTGAAGATAAAGTTTTTTTTTTTTGAGATTATCTTTATGTTCCCGCTTTTAGAAAGAATTCACTTTCGGTTTCTAAAATTCGATTAAAGGACACTAAGTTTCTTCTAATAAGAATGACATCATTTTTGAAATGATGAGTGTACTGATATTTTACATTGATGGAAAATCTCTATACAATTAACTGTGCACACCACTTAAGAAATGTATCCTATAACACATCAACTGTTTCAGAGAAAAGAAAACGTTCATCAGACGTGAACGAGACACTTCTTTGGCATCTAAGATTGGGTCATATAAATCCAAAGAGGATCCAAAGGTTGGTGAGAGACGGTTCACTAGGGCTTCTCCAAGTTGAACCGATTCCAACCTGCGAATCAAGTTTTGGAGAGTAATATGACCAAGAGGGCATTTGGAGCCAAGGGGAATAGGGCCAAAGAAGTGTTAGAGATCGTTCACACAGATGTATGTAGTCCAATGTCAACCAAAGCAAGAGGAGGTTATGAGTAATTTTATTGATGATTACTCAAGGTACGGTTACATTTTCCTTATGAAGCATGAATCTGAGACCTTTGAGAAATTCTGAGAATTTAAGGCTCAAATAGAGAATCATAGGGAAAAACATATCAAGTATCTACGATCTGATCGTGGAGGCGAATACCTCAGCAATGAGTTTTTGAACTACTTATCTGATGGAGGGATTGTATCCCAGCTCACTGCACCCGGAACCCCTCAACAAAATGGGGTTGCAGAGCGAAGCAACATAATTCTTTTGGAAATGGTTAGATCAATGATGAGTTATGTGGATCTTCCCGAGTCGTTCTGGGGTCATACCTTGGAAAACAACGACTTACATTCTGAACTTGGTGCTATCCAAATCGGTTCCCAAAACTCCCAAAGAATTGTGGACCCAAGGCAAGCCTAGTATGAGACACATGAGAATTTGGGGGTGTCCGCCCACGTGTTGGACAAGGAAGCCGGTAAGTTGGATCCTCGATCGAGAATTAAGGTCAAGTTTGTAGGATACCCCGAGGAACAAAAGGGTGTATGTTCTATAGTCCCAAGATCAAAAGATGGTCGTGACACCCACTTTAGATTTTGGAAGAAGACTATATGAACCAAAGAAAACCCAGAAGTGAGATTACCTTAAATGAGCTTAGAGGGCAAACCTCAGTGCCAACTGTACTAGATGATATACCAAATGATACACTTTCACAACCGGAGCCTTGTTGTAGTGGGAGGGTTGTTAGACAGCCCAAGAGATTCATGGGAATAGGAGAGTCCTCGGACTTGATTCCCGGACAAGACAAATCAGACCCATGGACATATGACGAGGCGCTCCAAGATAAGGGTGCAGATTCTTGGCAAACATCAATGAAAGGCGAAGTGGGTTCTATGTTTCATAATAGAGTGTGGGAGCTAGTCGAACCACTTAATGGGGTCAAAGTCATTAGAAACAAGTGGGTATATAAGAGGAAAAGATGACCGGACGGGAAGGTTGAAACCTTTAAAGCAAGACTAGTGGCGAAAGGTTATACTCAGAAAGAAGGGATCGATTATGAGGAAACTTTTTTGCCCGTAGCCATGCTTAAGTCCATCCGTATTCTCTTATCGATTGCTGCGCATTTCGACTTTGAAATCTGGCAAATGGATGTCAAGACAACTTTCCTTAACGGAAGTCTTGATGAAGAGATCTATATGCAACAACCCCAAGGTTTCATTGAAACAGGCCAAGAACACCTAGTTTGTAAGCTCAAGAGGTCCATTTACGGACTCAAACAGGCATCCAGAGCTTGGAACCAATGTTTTGATCATGTTATAAAGTCTTATGGGTTTGATCAAAACGATTAATGAAAGTTGTGTGTATAAAAAGCGTGTCGGAACTGCATTGGTATTCTTAGTACTATACGTAGATGACATTCTAATCATCGGGAATGATGTGAAGGTGTTGTCAGACGTAAGGGCATGGCTTTCAAAATAGTTTGATATGAAGGACTTAGGGGAAGCCGGACACATCCTTGGGATCAAGGTCACTCGAGATCGCAAGAAAAGGATGATCGGGTTATCGCAAGTTTCATACATAGACACTGTCTTGAAACGCTTCAGCATGCAAGATTCTAAGAAAGGATTCGTACCTTTCAGACTTGGAATCCATCTATCCAAGAAAATGTCCCCTAAGACGAAAAAGGAGATAGATGACATGAAAGGTATTCCTTGTGCTTCGGCTGTTGGAAACCTTATGTATGCATTGCTGTGTACGAGATCGGATATCTGCTTTGCCGTAGGCATGGTAGAAAGATATCAAAGTAACCCAGGGAAAGCGCATTGGACGACAGTTAAAAACATTCTGAAGTGTCTGAAAAGAACTCGGGATAGAATGTTGATTTATCAGTTAGATACTCCAATCCCCATCGGCTACACGGACTCGGATTTCCAATCAGATTTAGATTCCAGAAATTATCGGCCTCAGTTAGTGTGTTTCCATTTGGGAAGTGTAGCCATCAAATGGACGAGTGTGAAACAAAAATGCATCACTGACTCAACCATGGAAGTCGGGTAAGTAGCTGCTTGTGAAGCAGTGAAAGAACCGATTGGGCTCTAGATCTTCTTAGTGGACTTGGATGGTGTTCTGAATTTGTCTAGCAATATCTGCTAGGGGCAGTTGCAAATTCAAGAGAACCAAGGGTCCACGAGTCAAACAAACACATTAAAGGAAAGACATCTTATACGAGAAATCGTTAAGAGAGGAGATATAGATGTGGCAAAGATAACGTCTGAGGACAGCCTAGCAGATCCATTCACAAAGAGTCTACCTCTGAATACATTCGAGAGACATGTGAGTGGAATGGGTGTCAAGACCGTTGCCAATCTGCTTTGAGTATAAGTGGGAGAAATTATTAGGTTCGTGTAGGTGACATTAGATGTCACGGACTACGCGAGACATGTTGTAGTATACTAGCAGACTTTGAGTATAAGTGGGAGATTGTTGGGATTATACTGAAAAGTATGCTTTTTACTTTGTAAAATCGAAACTGAATTTCCAGACTTATTTACTGAAATAAATTGTTTATCACTGATGCTTTAAATATGATTGAATGTTACATATATTTACTGCATAACTGTTCAATAATTCGTAGGTGTTACATTGTAGTTAATTTAGTGATACCAGATCACAGAAGATTAAATTAACAGTCCCTTGTAACTAAAAGTGCGTTATTCATGACCTAGATGGAAATGAACAACCCATCGTGAAAGGTTGAAGTGTAAGACTCAGATTGACTTGTCTTGACCAAGAGATTACACTAGTGCATGACTGATGCACTGAATAGGACCTACAAGAGGATAAATTCTTCAGAACTGAACAAGGAAGAATTAGACCTCAGTGGTTCGTTGTTTCTTAATCTTCGTCCCTTAAATAGGATCACGTGGGATTGGTAACTATTGCTTTGACTTATCATGGGTAGCGAATAAAAGAGATTCAATACTTTTTATCTTGGGCAATATTATTAGTCACATGTGATTGCTAAGATTTAATACGAAGAATCGTGTGCAAGTACGCTTGTTTGATTTGCCCCCTTGGGAGGTTCATAAGCTTTATCATACCAAATCTTGCAAGTGGAATTAGTTTCCGGTATGGATAATAATGTTGAACCGTTCCTCGACCAAGGACAAAAGATATTAATTAACGGAAAGCTATTTCAGTGGCTTGAATTAATTAATGGTCTAGATAATCTTAAACACGGGAAATAATGACCGGGAGCCATATTGACTGTAATATGGGTTAAGATGGATAGTGCAATATTAATTATGTAGTGGGATTAATTAATATTTATGGGCTTGAATTATATTGTGGCTCAATATTAGATATTCAAGGTCCATTAGAAGGTCCAATCTTAATTCTCCTAAAGGCCCCCTGAGTAGCCCAACAAATAGTCCAATAACTGAAAAGGTGATTAAAATAAAATAAATATTGTTGCTTAATTTTTCCCTAATTATTTCGAAATTTATGGATAAAAGAGGGAGAAAGATTTTCTTTGAATTTTGTTATGGAATGAAGATATGTATTCTTAGAATACAAGATTATCTCATTAAATTCAAAAAATCTCCCACTTGGTTATTCATGAGGAAATTTTTGAATTTTTGAATATAATGGGCAAGAAAGATTTTCTTGATTTTCTTGAAAATATATTATGGAAGATATGTATTTCTTGAAATACAAGAATATCTCATAAATTCAAGAAGATCCAAATCTTGGATTCTTGCACACATTAATTTCGAAATTTATCCATAATTGAGGAGGTGGGATTTTTGTGGAATATTTTAATTATGGGAAAAAGAATATAGGAGATATATTCAAGATTTCTTGGTGACCAAGAAAAGTCTTTTCCCACATTGATTTTCTACTAAAATTTTCGACCACCCCTCTCCTATAAATAGGGGATGATTAGTTCATTCCCAAGTACAATTCCATGTGCTGGAAATATTAGCAAATCCACAAAGGTGGTGCAACAAAGTTTATTTTTTCCTTTTGTTAATTGTTCGACAAGTGTCCTTCCACCGGATAGTTGAGCAAGGACTAAGGGAATACTTGGGAAGTCCTTTTGGTTAGTCCGTCCGACCGAAGTCACTGCCATCCCGAGAGGTTCGTTCATGTAAACCCGTAGATTCCGCATGCGTAGGTTTTACGTGGCTTTTTATATGCATGATATGTTGTTGCAATTATTATTTGAATTAATATAGGATTAATTCATGCTAGTAATAATTAATGAATTAAATTTGTATTTAAATATTCACCCCGAATAGATCTGTGCAAATCATTCCCCAACACTTATACCTCAGGTATGTGTTTACTAATTAATTCTCAGTATTTACTTTCTATATAGTTTACTTTTCAAATAAAATATTAATTAGCGTATATATGTTGGTTAAAGATATTTGGGTGAGGTATATCTCTCCAGAGATCCTCGAGCATGTGGAATGTATTCCTTCGTCTCCCCCCAAGTGTCCTGCTCAATGGGAGATAGGGCAACGACCATGGAGTGGTTAGTTTCTCATATGCTGAGTTATACTGACAGAGATCATCTCATTTTTTTGGCCAAAAAATGTGGGGTGAGTACAATAAACATTTCATTAAAATTTATATCCATAATATATGTTGGGATATTTTAGTTTTGATGAATTATGCCAAAACATTATCAACTTGTGTTATTCAAGCTAATTTACAGATAACAAGTTGAGGGGGAACGAAAAGAACAAGTTGAGGGGGAACTCACGAAATCGTAAGTAGATGATCGAGATCGACGAGGTCGGCAGATTTAGACCGACGAGATCGATGAAGTTAGATGAGTTCCGGAGTTAACCGATGAGTCAGGCAAATCAAATGTGAAGAAAAGCTAAAGCCAAAGAATCGTAAGAGAAGGTTGCGCATCGTAAGATGAAAGCGGATGAGATCGATCAAGATCGACGTGATCGAGATCGATATGATAACCTCGATATGCTAACCTTGATGTCTTGACCGATGCTATCCTAAGATGTTGACTGAAGATGTGTTGATCTCGATCAATCGAAATGATCGATCGTATAAAAGAAGAAATCGATAGCTCGAAATAAGTGACCGAGGGTCAAGAAGTAAAAGTGACTCGAGGGGTCGATGTCTCGATTCAAGAGCCAAACTCAAGAAGCCCGAAAGTGTCAAGATGCCTCGACGCATAAGGTCCGCCAAGAGAAGTCTTGCCAATCAAGAAACTCGAGACTCAAGAAGCCAAGAAATCAAGACTCAAGAAAGCCAAGAAATCAAGACTCAAGAAGTTTCAAGAAAATCAAGACTCAGAGAAAATCAAGACTCAGAGAAAACTTAAGACTCAAGAAGTAATCAAGACTCAAGATGTCATCAAGACACCGAGACTCGATAAACTCAAGACTCGATAGAATCGAAACTCAAGATGTCATCAAGACACTGAGACTCAGAGAAACCTGGAGACTCAGATAAACCTGAAGACTCAGATAGAACTGAAGACTCAGTATGTCACTGAAGACACTGAGACTTAGAGAAACCTGGAGACTCAGAGAAACCCGGAGACTCGTAGAAACTCAAGACTCGAAGAAATCAAGAATATAGCCAAGAATTCAAATTTGGTGGACCAATGAGAGGAAGACAACCACTGAAGAAGTCAGAACTTATAGAATAGTATGGATTTGAATGTGATTCTCTCCAACGGTAACATTCAAATCCACACTATAAATACAAGATCTTCCATCAAATTAAGTGTGGAGAATGTGGAAAAAGATGCTACAAAGCCAAGAGCCATATACTCAAGCATTCCCACCATAGAACACAAGTCTGTAGATATACAAATATATTCATGAGTGTTCTAAAACCCAATCTAAGCAACCCACGATATATCCTAAGCTTAGAGAGATTTTCCCAACCTTAGCATTGAGGCTAAACAAATGTAAGGAAAAATCTCAACCTAGTTGGAGACACCAACCAAACCATAACCCTATTGTTAGGTAGTTTGTGTGATTGTTGGAGTTGTAAAGAGTTAGTAAGCTGCAGTGAGTCAGCCAGAAAACTCAAGGTAGAAAAGTGAGTAAGCTGCAAGGATTCGGCCTGAAAGCTTGTAGACAATCCCGTGGAGGGTGATAAGTCCCGAGGCGAGCCCGAGAGGGTGATAAGTCCAGTTTGAAGGAATTTCCCTAGGAACAGGGAGAGTGGATGTAGGAGCTTGAGTCTCCGAACCACTATACTTTGTTGTGTTCTTTATTGCTTTACGTTCTTATCTTGTCATATGCATTCGTTTATAAGCAAAACACAACACATGGACTTAAAACGCAAAAATCTGGAATCAACATTCCTTCACCCCTGTTTTTATATGCATTTCATGATTTTTTCCCCATTTCATGGGTTTTTCACCGGGACAAACAATATATATGATATTTGCACATATGCTAAATTTACTGTTAATTTTAATATTCTTAATATAATATAGGAATCATGGGTGCTGGTCTCCATAAATATGATCACATTAAATGTGTATTTTATGTATCCAGCTGCGAATGGGTTGGCTTCAAATCGACCTGATCTTACTTCGTACATGGAAGCGTAAGTTCATTTTTAATATTATAATATAATGATTTGTTTTACTTATTAAAATTATGCATATTTAATCTAACTTTATTTTTTAATTCTAATAATAATAGTGTGATGACCCAATATCAGAGTCGCCTTCCTAATCAAGGCTCAAGAGCTAAATTCAATAAAGTGAGCTGGAATAATGTTAAGGTAAATATAATTTATTAAATTATCAAATTAATATAAAATAATTATAATTGTAATACGTGATTATATTGCTAACCAACAGGTACCGAGACAACGAGATAGTGATCACTTGGACATTTTGTGTCTTTGTTATATTTAAAGATATAATACGCTTTTCTCAAACCGCGGTTCCTATCAACGTAAGTCAATTTATCGATTTATTTAAATTATTATTAATTGAATAAAAATTCATACTATATATCTAACTATATTGATTCATTGATCGTTGTTTGCAGTTTGTCTATGATCGTCCCACAAGTCTTACTCCAAACAAAGAATGATCAAATGGAAAATGGATTGACGAGGTATCTTTTACAATCGATTCTTGTATAATTATAGATAGATTGGGATAACTTTTGATAGCATATTACTTATATATATATTTGTATTGATATGCATGTTTTAATTTGTTGTATTTGGACGATTAATATTTTTTTCATGATGTGTATGCATTAATTTATTAATTTATTTGATGTTTTGGTATTGGACAATTAATTATCGTGTGGTGTAAAATTTGGTTTTTAGTTTTGGTTTTGGTTTTATATAAACAGGATTTTAAAAATATAAATTAAATTAAAATATATATATATATATATATATATATATATATATATATATATATATATATATATATTTATATATATTTAAAAATTTTAAAAAAAGGGGTTAAAACGGTTGTGAACCGTTTATATATATTTAAAAATTTTTTAAAGGGTTAGACAATAATCGTTGTGATTCATTAACAACCGCTTAGGGCAATGCGTTTAAAACCGCTTTCTTAGGGCAATCCTTGGAATGCGGTTAAAAACCGCTTTCTTAGAAACAATCTTGATTAAAAACCGCTCTCCAAGTGCAATATCTTAGAGAGCGGTTTTTATCAGCTGTCCAAGCTTGGAGAGTTGTTACTTGGAGACTCTCCAAGCTCATTTTTAACAGTTCTCCAAGCCCAAATCTGTATTAGTGTTTGGTCCCATAACTATTTTGTTTGTCCAATTTTGATCCCATTTTCGCCGAAAAAACAAAAACGACGTCGTTTTCGTTCAAAAATTGGGGATCTCCGATCGCGTGTGTGACGTGGATGCTGACTGTTTATTTTTTATTTTTATTTATTTTTTTTACTCCATTTTATTATATACCTAGGTAATTCAAACCAATGTTTTCATAACCGAACCGGTGATCGAACCGGACAGACCATCGGACAGCGGTTCAACCGGTCGGACCGGTTCAACCGTTAAAATGATTTCTTTCTAATTTTTGTTAATATTTCTTATGTTTAGTTAAAAAAATAAAATAAGTATACTCCTACAAAAAATTAAACATATATATTATAAATTTTCATATTTAAGAAAACACAACAAAAGTCATAGTCATAAATTATAACACAATAATATAAGAGAAAGTAATATAAAAGGGGGAAGGTGGACCTTATATTTTTGTCCCACATCGAAAGTATTAGAGAAAAATGTGAGAGGAAATAATATAAAATGATGGACCTTGATTCATATATTTGTCCCATCTCTTATACATTTATCCCACATTGAAAGTGTTGGAGAAAAATGTGAGAGAAAGTACTATAAATTTTTGCCTCCCTCATACATTGATCCCACATTGAAAGTGTTGGAGAAAAATATTTGAGGAAGTATTATAAAATTTGTTTCATCTCATACATTTATCCCACATCGAAAGTGTTGGAGAAAAATGTAAGAGGGAGTATTATAAAAATTTTCACACCTCATACATTTATCCCACATCGAAAGTGTTGGAGAAAAATGTGAGAAGAAGTATTATAAAAAATTTCCCACCTCATACATTTATCCCACATCGAAAGTGTTGGAGAAAAATGTGAGAGGAAGTATTATAAAATTTGTCCCACCTCATACATTTATTCCATATCGAAAGTGTTGGAAAAAAAATGTTTGAGGAAGTATTATAAAAATTTTCCCACCTCACACATTTATCCCACATTGAAAATGTTGGAGAAAATGTGAGAGGAAGTATTATTAAATTTTTCTCACCTCATACATTTATCCCACATTGAAAAGTGTTGGAGAAAAATGTGAGAGGAAGTAAATGTATGAGGAAGTATTATAAAAATTTTCCCACCTCACACATTTATCCCACATTGAAAATGTTGGAGAAAATGTGAGAGGAAGTATTATTAAATTTTTCTCACCTCATACATTTATCCCACATTGAAAAGTGTTGGAGAAAAATGTGAGAGGAAGTATTATAAAAGGGATGAAGATGGACCTTGATACATATAGTAAAAAGTTTTTTTTTTTTTTTTAATTAGAACCGGTTAAACCGGGTTGACCGATTTTGGTCCGGTTTTGACCGGTTCTTCCGGTTTTGACCAGTCCAACCGCAAAAGCAGTTTTTAGGGGGTCTCCGGACCGGTTCCGGGACCGGTTCCCGGTTAAACCGGTTGAACCGGCGTCCGGTCCGGTCCGGTTATAAAATCATTGATTCAAACAATAAATTTAAATAAAAAAATTTATTTTTTATTTGGGATCTCCGATTGCGCGTGTGACGTGGACGCTGACTTTTTATTTTTTTCATTTTTTTACTCCATTTTATTATACACCTAGGTAATTCAAACAATAAATTTAAATAATTTATTTTTTATTGGGGAACTCCGATCGCACGTGTGACGTGGACACTGACTGTTTTTTTTTTTATTTTTTTCAATTTTTTACTCCATTTTATTATACAACTTGGTAATTCAAACAATAAATTTAAATAAAAAAATTTAATTAATATTAAGATTAAACAAATATGGGACCAAAATTGGACAAACTCAATAGTTATAGGACCAAAATTGGACAAACAACAATTTGGACACACACGCGATCGGAGATCCCCAATTTTTGAACGAAAACGACGTCGTTTTTGTTTTTTCGGTGAAAATGGGACCAAAATTGGACAAAAACAATAGTTATGGGACAAAAATTGGATAGTTAAATATTTTTGGACCAAAAACAGATTACAGGAAAGTTATGGGACCAAAAAACTTTTTTTCTCGGGTTTGTTAGCTATCATTTTAGGGTTTATTAGAAATTGAAAATTTAGACACATTTTAATTGGATTTATACAACATTCGGTTTATTTATGGGGACCCTGTAACGCTTGAAAAACCCGCCCCTGGATTGATGTTTGTGTTTGGAAAGGTGATTTTGTCTCTTCATTCAGTTGCTATGTAAATTTGATAGTTGGATGGTGATTCATGAGGGAATTAAGTCTATGTTGTTGCAATTATGGGAAGTATATGGATTAAAACTTTTGAGGTGTTCAAATTGTTAGAGAATCCTTAGGTTGAATTTTATTTTAGATTATTCTCAGGACTTTAAGGTTTTTATTTTCTTTGGCAGGTATAGTATTTTATAATCATTCTTAAATCCACTTAATAAATAGTGCTTGAAACATTTTCGGTTTTACTTTTCTCATATTCTATTAGGCTCAATTGTCAAGTTTTATGCTTAAGGTTGTTCATTGTTTATGAGATGGTAAAGCTTATTCGAATATCTAGTACAACAGGTATAGTGCAAATTCGGAAAGATGTTTACCATCCCCACGAACTGATGGAGGAACTCCTTTTGTTGTTACCATCGAAGACGTTACTGAAGTTCTCGTACTGGTCAGGCATCTGGAATTCTATGATTGGGAGTCGGTATCATTTGGTGGCCAGCCAGAGGAAGCACATGACTAAGAAGCACGCAAGCTATAATCTCATTTGGTGGCCAGGAAAGCTGTTTGCAAGCTTTTTTGAATCTAATTTTTGTTTTTCACAGGAGTATTATTCACAATTGACTTTACATGTAAATGTACTAGTGAGTTTCTGTTCCATGGTACATGCATATGGTAAACTTCAAACCTGAGTACTATATAGAATATCTTGTACAACACTTCCTCTGAGCTTATGAATTGAGCTTGTGAATTCCTGTAATGCACAAATTGCTAGAAGATCTGTTCATGTTTTACATTTTGATTATCAGGTTTGCACTGATGTCAATTGTCACGTTTATACTGCATGTTTCCCCTTCCATTGTAGTGCTTATGAATTCCTGGAAAGTAATGCACAAATTGCTAGAAGATAAGTTGATGTTTACATTTTGATTGTCATGAGTTTCTAAATATTGTTATGCAAAAAATTATCACTTTAATACATAAAAATTTGCTAAAAAATAGCATATTTTTTAAATAATAATAATTTTTGTATATAATAATGATAATTTTTGTATATCAATGTTATTAAAAATATGAATTCACGGTAAATTTGTGTTGACATAAGTTTTTTCTCAATTTAATTTTGTTGAACTTCAAAAAAGCCGCGGCTAAATAAGCCGATAGTGTACACACACATCAATTATTATTTCACCCTCCTGTTAAAAAAATAAAATAAAATTTATTTTACCCCATTTAAAATATAAATATTTTTTAAAAAGTACTCCCTCTGTCCTAAAGAAACGTGCACGTTTACTGTTTTCACGTAAAATGATAAAATA
The DNA here is from genome assembly GCA_037126765.1 of Stenogyne calaminthoides. Taxonomy (NCBI): domain Eukaryota; kingdom Viridiplantae; phylum Streptophyta; class Magnoliopsida; order Lamiales; family Lamiaceae; genus Stenogyne; species Stenogyne calaminthoides. The sequence goes on from JBBCBC010000007.1 coordinate 4,588,838, forward strand.
TTATTAGTATTTGAAATGATAAAATAATTTTTAAAGATGCATGCAATAGAGGAGAGGTAGATCTATAATACCCCTCTTTAAAAATCACTTTATCATTTGAAATAATAATAAACAACTCGCTCACAAAAACTCGATAATAAAGTAGGTGTGCACGCTTTTATGGGACGGAGGTAGTACTATATAATATATACACCCAAGTTTCATACTTAATTGTTAAAAAATATCAGAAAACAAAACTAATACATTTCTTATTTCTTATTTTTGGACCTTTGATGGTGGTGATTTTCGCATATGTGGTGATACCTCTTCTTCCAATCATCTTTTAGATATTTCTTACAACTTCTCACAAACACACGATTTCAACTTTTTTTTTTTTTTAATCGCTTTCACTCGAAATAGGGGAATTTCTTAATGGGTTTTCTACAATAGCGATCGAAATTGAAACAGTTTCCTTTCTTAGATTGATTTCACTAGTTGAAGTTCTTGTTAATTCTGAATCTTATTGTTTTGTTCTTGAGAAATCATAAGATTGTTAAGTCTGAATCATATTGTTTTGTTCTTGAGAAATCATAAGAGGGCGGTCTGCTCATCTTGCATGTTGGGGACCTTTGTAAACTTCAATTGATCGAATTTGGTTGGACTATTTGTTGCTCCGATTTAGATGATTTTATTTTCAAGAAATGTGTCACACTTCAGTTTCGACAATTTTATTTCCGTCCTCAAATTTACCAAATTGATACTCAATTTACAATTTTTTTTTTATCAGGCAAATAGTGACTCGAAATCTTGAACCCATGACCTAAAACTTATGATACTCAATTTATAAATATATAGGAAAAAATGGTTTATCACGTTTTGGAATATATTGGTTTGAAAAACTATGTATAACCACTAATCACGAGGTAATATTCAGAAATAAGTTTTTTTCAAGAAGAATCAGAAAAATGAAATTCTAGGAGAACTCAATGCTTCCTGCAATTATATATACTTCCTTATATCTTTATATTCAGAATATTCATCAGATAAAAGTTTCTTTTCAAGAAAGAATCCTACTAAAAAGGATTAAGCAATTGCTGATCAAAAAAAAAAAAAAAAGGGAACTGGAATAGAAAGAAGTTAAATATGCAAGTGGAAATTCTAGAACTCAATGCTTCCTGCAACTTGATCATCAACTTCACAAAGTTTATTCTCCAAAGCTTTTACCAGATTCTGAAAGTATTTCCTTGTGACACCAGTTAGCGACGTGAGCCTTAATCGATAGTTTCTGAAATCCTTGCAAGGACCGTCTGCTTTAACGTACTTCCCCATCTGCTTCTCAGCACAACGACACAGGTGCCTTGCAATAGCCTCTACTTCCCCCTGCAAGTACTCAAAAAACATCTTCTTCACCTTATCTGTATCCATGTAATATCCATACACATAACTCCATTTCAAAACCTCCTACATTCCACAATCTGTTCCCAGGCTTCAGACACACACTGCAACACCTTTTCAGTCTCACCTTGCACTTCAGAAAGAATCGGAATCTGTTTCCTGGCTAGACTCTTTCTATCCAAAGCAATTTCCATGGATACATTGTTTTTAGCCCATCTTTTATAGTAATGTGCGAATTTTGTCAATTCACTCCCATCATCGCACCAATCTCCAGAAGATCCCCAATTCTCAAGACACCACCATTTAATGTCGGTGCTCTTGCTCTTGTCATTCCAATTCAGCACCATGTGGCAGGTGACAGGGTGGTGGCACTCCTCCATGCAGTTCCAGCAGAACTTGTACGAACAAACATCGTAACTTTTGCACCCGCCTGTAGCAAACTCGACGGCATACTCACATCCAGGGGCGGGGCACCACTTCCTGTTCTTGCTGCATTCAATATAAGATCGGTAAAGATAGCGATAATACTTGTTTCTATCATCATCATCAGATGATAATACTGATTCCATCATGTCTAAACCTGCTGCCGCTTTGCATTTAGGCTCGGGGCAATGAAGATTCAAGCATTCAGGGCCTTTGTTGATGCAAGCAGCGAAGTAAGTCCTCCAGCAATCTGCACAAAAAGGATGGCCGCATGGCAGAGACAAAATATTGTCATTTTCGACTCTTTCCAAGCAGAGCTTGCAGTAATTATCCAGTTCAATCAAATTCGGTTTTTCCGACACTGCGATGACCTCAAGCACCCCGTCGTCATCGGCGAGCCACTTTTTGACGACGGAGATGAGGCTCCAGTTTTCGCGGAGCAACAAGGTGCAGGCTATGCCTCTCGAAACAGAGAGGACATTGCAAACTTCGGAGATGTATTTTTCTTGGAGTTGCTTTATTCTCTCTTCTTTTAGAATTATGTAAGTATCATGATGTCCAGAATCCTCCAACTCGTTCATCCCAACATCGTCGTAGAGATCTCCTTCAGAATCCATGGTCAAATCTGTTTAAATAGTTGGCCCAATCAGTCTAAGAGGGTGGGCAATATATATGGAGGTGTAATATTTTGGAATCAGTCTGTTTAAAAGCATCCACAAAACAAGAAATGCAAGCCACATTAGACACAATTGAAGGAATATTGGCCATCTTCAGCCAACGTTTCCATAATCCACGCATTACCGCATACAATTTGATCCAAATATGTAAGAAAATCTATCCTATGCCATATAGAAGTCAAAGCACACATCATGGAAGCAGGTTTAATCTTTACCACAGTTAAAAAGGGGAGATATGTATGTTCCACCACAGGATAATACTATTGCATAATTTGGATGGGTCTAATATGCATGAAAAGCAAAGGTACGGTGGAATACACATAATCTTCTAAAAAGTGTTTCCAAAGAGAATGTCATCAGTGATGTATGCCCAAATTTACGGGTGGATGTAGTCGAATTGTATAAGATCTGAATTGTATAAGCATGACATTCAAACTACTAATTGACAAAAGGAAAGGAAATTACCCGAAAAAGAGAAAAAAAAATAAAAAGTTATCTCCTTAAACCGCAGGAATTGCTAAGTTTGAATCAGAGAGTCATTGCTTAACGCAGATTAGCAACTGAAGATGCACCCAAACCAAAATTTGATCAATTCTAACCCTAATGTCATATTTTGCTTATAATAGCGAAAACAACAACATTAATCATGTACGAAAATTCAAAACAGAAATATATAGATGGTTTTCGTTAAAAAAATAAAAAAACCTACTGGCTCGAGATAATCTCAGAATGAATATGCATATATGAATTCATCCATACTAGACATGTTAAGAATAACACCGACTTTGCAAAATAAACAGTTGAAGCATAATTATTCATAGAGATTATTTAACTACTGTAACAAATTGAATATAGCAACAAATAATTGACACGAAATCCAGTAATCCAAAGAAAATACCTGTGAGTAAGAGAAAAGGCGAGTCCCAACGGAGAGATGGGGAAGAAAGAGGGTTTATTGCAATATTTAAAGCGGTGCCGGCTGTCTTTAGGTTTGGAAAAAGACTCATCTAAATTTAATTTTATAATTTTTTAATAATTAAATATGTTACTTTTAAGCTAAGCAAAATTACTTTATTTCAAAACCTTCCTAATTTTGATAATTTTAAATTGAATCTCGATAATTTTTATACATTACATGACATATTATAGATTTCATAATAAAATATATTAATAATCAAATCCTAAATATAATCTATTTCATAATTTCTATAAATATTAATTTTACAATTATTATTATTTTATTATCTTCTTTTATCTTACTAATATTTTACAATTCTTAATTTTTTGTCCTTTTCTTTTTCACTTCTGTTTCTTCTTCGTATTCACATGATAAAATTTTTGCTTTTGATGTTTGATTTTTATTTTTTTTATTTTTGATGTTCGAAATTTTGTTTTGCAGAAACTTTTATTTTGCAAGTTTTTAGGTTAGATCGGAAGATTTGGTGAGTTAATTATTCATTGTATATCAATCTTACAATTTATTGATTTGTTTAATTGCTACACAATTTGTGTTGGTTTATTTTTTTTATTCCATATAGAGCTTAAAATTTGTGTTGCTTTGAGGTTTTTGTTTTGCAGATTTTTATTTTACATCTAATAATTAGGTAGATAATTCTTCACTGTATATCTTAAATTTAATCTCAACCCTACATCTAGTGATTTAAAAAAAAATTAATTTCAACCATACATCTTAAGTTATAGGTTATCTAAATTTCAATTTTGTAAGCATTATTATTGTTATTTTGTCTACTTTTTATTTTACAATTCTCAAATTTTCTCCTACATTTTTCTTTAGTCTCTTTCTTTTTCCTTTTTTTATTCACAGGATTTTTTTTAATGCTTTTGATATTCGATTTTTTATTTTGCACAATTTTTATTTTTTACTTTTGATGTTAAATTTTTGAGTTGGTATGCTGTGAAATTTGTTTACCGTGAAATTGATTTTTTTTTATAGGCATACTCTTTATTAATATAAGTCACACCCTTCAGTTATCACTACGACACTCTTTGATATAATATAAGTCACACCCTTCACTTTTATGAGTAATACTCTTTATAGTAAAACGTCACACCCTTTACAGTAAAAAATCACACTCTTTAGTAATAAAAGTCGCACTCCTTAACCAGTTTCACCGTAAAACTTGTTCACACTATACTGTGCCTAAAATTTTTACTTTGCGAGTTACTCCCTCCATCCCAACATTACTGCAACACTTGCCGTTTTGGGACGTCCCAACATTATTGCAACACTCCTAAAAAGGAAATAACACACAATATTAACACCCTCACAACATCACTATAATTTCAAAATTGCAACTCACTTTCAACACAATTAAAAAAAGTCAGCTCTACTTAATTATGCTAAACACTAATTAACCAAATCTAACCCAAACCCAATTAAATAAACCCACCCAGCCCAATTTCACGTAACCCTAAATCAAAATCACTCAGCCCTCATCTCTCTCCTTCTCACTCTCACTCTCGAATGTTCTTGAAACCCTAATATCTTTACCTCCATCTCTCTCTTTCTCTCCACTGTAATGAATCTTGAAATTGTTGATTCTCTTTACGATATGGTCGCACCCGATAGCTCCCCCCTTTCGATTCGCCGAGTTCATTTTTAGAAAGGTAAGTCCGAAGTGGTTGAAGCTTCGGAGGAAAAAAATGGCAAATTTAGTTCGGATTCGACACGATCTTGATGATGAATCCATGGTTTCAAAATCCGCCTTTGATTAATCCATGGTTCCCGATTTTGGTGAGTTTTGAGCTCGATCTGTGCTTGGAATCAATGATTCACAATGCAGTCCTTCATGACTAGTTTGGTGATTGAATCTATAGGCTTAGTCACCATTGTACCCCTAACTCTGTTTTTTGAGTTCCTTGTTGCTGGTTCTCTAGTTGTGAATGGGAATAGACCTATTTTACCATCAAATAGGACTTGTCCATCACAATTAAAGATAGGTCTTGCCACAACACACATGAACATTACCTTAGGGATAAATCTTTTGCTTTTGCATGCCCTATATGGATAATCTTCTCCTGGTGTCTTGTAAACTCTTTCAATCTATCTTGTCATGTAAAACCACTTTTCATCTATGTGAACCACATTGTGCATGCTTGAGAACTTGATCTGATTTGCATTACTATCTTGCTCTAATGCATTCAAACTGTAATTAAGCCTTTGAAACTTGTTCTTCTCAGTTATCTCAGGCTTAATTGCATTTGAATGATGTCGAATGACTCCTTCTTTCACCCATCTTCCAACTGAACTCTTGCTAACTTTTAGCTCCCTTGCTAGTCTTCTTATTGTTCCCCTTTTCTCAAATGCAATCTTCTCCATCTTCTCTATATCTAGGTATACATGTTTAACCTTCGATATACCAGTCATTTTGTCTGTTATGTTAACTGGAATACCTTGGGCCATCTGAAGCTTTGCTGTAACCCAAACTCTGTGCACTGTTGCTCTATGCACACCATATAACTGTGCTGCCTCCTTGGCCTTTCCTTTCTGAACAGAACCATTCCTACTGTTTGCAATGAGGAACTGGACCATCATGTTCCTCGCATCTAAGGTAAGATTTGATTCAGTTCTTGTCATTATATCTGAGTTAATGCATTGATTATTTGGCTGACTGTTTGGAGAGGGTTGAATGCAGATTTTGAAGATAAATGAGGGTATTTATTACCCTAAATGCTGGAGGGAATTTGAAATTTGAATGTTGGGAGGGAATCTGAAAATTTTGAAGGTTTGAAAGCAAATTTTGGAGCCTTAAGTTTGATTAGACCCGTATGATGAGACTGTTCTGAGGGGTTAACAATCAGAATTGTAATTTATGAACAGTACTTGTCGAGTATGAATAGGAATTTAAACATAGTATTTGTAATGTATGAACTATATGTGCGAACAGTACTTGGATTTGTATTGTTTATTAATTAAATATATTTGTCCTTTTTCCCCTTTATTGGGCATGTTTAATTAGGTGTGAAAGTTAACTTTAATAATAAAGTTAATCTCCACCTTTAAATATCCACACTACCCCCTTCTTTATTCAACTCAAATCCAATAAAGTCAATTTGTCTTAGTTTGAGGTCCAAATTAGGTGTTGCAATCATCCCGGGACGGAGTAGTATTTTACATCTAATAATTTAATGAAATAAATTCTATATATCAACATTATATTATAGACATGACTCCTTTCTCTGGGCCGTTGCTCCGCCGTACGTGGGGGTGCATCGTGTTTGGGGAGCCTCCGCCAGTAACTTGTAAAAGAATCGACGGCCGGGACTTCCTCCCGTTCACCCTCTTAGGTGTTGTATTACTTTCTTTTTTACCTAATTTTTAAAAATAAAAAAATGGTGGGGTTTGAGAAATTGAATAAATGACCCTATCTATTTTTCGACTAAGACTAGTAAAATTGTTGTGTTGTGCTATGATATTTCATTAACAGAGTGATGTTGTGTTTCTTAAAACAATTTTGCTGCAGAATGTATGAAAAGTGTATTTGGTTTAATTAAGATAATGTGGCATGCCTTATTGAAGTAGATAAGGATTGGTAAAAGCAAGATAATCATCTTTTTCATTGGAAATATATCTTGTATGGTTTCAAGTGCTAATTAAACGTTGGATAACTTGTTAAAATTACTCCAAATAAGCTTAAATTATGGCAGTAAGTCATGGAAAAATCTCATGAAACTTGGATTTCTTCTTTGTATTATCGGATAATGATCCTTAATTTTGTCTTGGTTATATGCCGTCTTAGGCTGACAAGGAAGCACAAAGTCTTCATCAAGTCTTAGCTAATTAGCTAATGAACCCTCTTTTACATGATCTTCTTTGTTGTTTCAATTGGTGATTTGCCTTTTGCCTGATAATCCGGTGGAGCATCATGAACAATGCTCTCGAAGCTACTGTATATTTTCTGTTCTATGCACCAGTTGCAATGTGCAACTCAAGTGCATTTTTAAATGATAATGGTTCTTCTTACAAGTTCTTTTCTCCATTTTTTTGGCAATAGCAATACACCACAGTTCATGTGATCATCTTAATGTGCTTTTTAGTGCTCAGGCAACGAGAAAATAGACAGAATAAGAACATCAAAAAGAGATAATGGTCCTCCACTTTGAGGTAATGAGCAACACAATTTTCTCAAAGTTTAATGACATACTAAGCTGATGGAGGGGATACAAGAATGGGGCTTCTAACTCTATGCTTGGAGTTGGATTCTCTCCAAACCAGCGATCCCGAAAGGTACCAAAACCCCTTCTGAACCAACTTACCTCTCAGTATCACCTTAAACGGCTTCCTCTGGTTCCGTTGGTTAAATGTCAAAATGTTGGGTCTGATTTCGACGGAAACGCCCTTCATCATCACTTTAGCCTTATATGTTGAGTTAGGGAGGCCGACATTCTTGACAGCTCGATGAAATACTCCCTTGAATACCGTTTCATTGCTCTTGACTTGCAGATGTATCGAAGGGTAGTTGAGGCCGTCCGCTCCTTTTGCTTGTCGCATGTTGGAGCAGTTGAATTTCTTGCTGCCTGTTATTAAAGCCACGTCTTCGTTTCGGTACCCCTGCCTGCAGAGGAAACCTGCATATGCATTTGTCTTGATGTCGTAAATCAGACCGGGATGCAATGCTGCTTTTGGGTTGATTTGTCCTGAGCCGGAGGCTAATTCAGCCCCATCTGGCTTAATCTTCATCGGCCTGGCTGCAGAATGTGTGGATATGAATTACTTGATCCATGAGAAGAGGGTATATGTAGATAACATACGTTTTAACGAAAGGGAAAATAATTTTTTTTTTAGTCCTCTAAGTTATACATATTTTTGTTTTAGTCCTATCGACTTTTACGAATTGAGAATAGTTCTATAGCTTTCAATTTTTGACATTTTGGTAATGGTAATCACTGTAGGAGGTGAGACCTTCGGTTGACACTGACACGTGACGTGGTTTGATTTGTCCACGTGATAAATTCTGATTGGTCGACTGGATGTTACCGGGAATAATGTTTTTTAAGTACAGTAACTTAGGGGTGTTGTGTTTTAAGGACAATAATTTTATAGGCTTGGAAATGTAGGACAATATATTTTAAAACTTGTAAATATAGAAAAATATGTTTTAAAATTTGTAAATATAGGACAATATGTTTTAAAAATATGTAAATGTAGGACAGTCGAGCCCGAACCTCACATCAATTTGGGCTTACGGGCTCAATTGTCCTACATTTACAGATTTTAAAATATATTGTCCTATATTTATATATTTTAAAACATATTGTCCTACATTTCTAAGTCCGTGGAATTATTATCCTTAAAACACAACCCTCTAAAATTATTGTCCTAGAAAAATATTTTTCCCGGATGTTACCGGGCCAAAACATCAAAAAATTGAAAGCTGTGAGATTACTTTCAATTCGTGAAAATCGATAGGAAAAAATTGGAATATGGGCAAATTTTCAGGACTGGAAAAAATGATTTTCCCTTAAACAAAAACACAAATGGTAAAGCTTACCAGTGGTCATTAGAGCGGATTTGATAGCAGCGGGCGACCATTTGGGATGGAAAGATTTTACATACGCCGCAGCTGCAGAAACATGAGGGCAAGCCATTGAAGTTCCAGATTCAACATTGTATCTCACCACTCTATTATCACCTCCGCGACCTGTTAATGTGTTGAATATCGTGTAAGCCGCCAATATGTTAACACCAGGTGCAGCAATGTCAGGCTGTACATCATTTCAAAGGCAGTGTTAAAGAATCGAGAGAAAAAGAAAGATGAAAACTTATGTGAGACGGTCTCATAAAAATGACATCTTACTTTGAGTATGTTAGCACCCAATGCTTGAGGCCCTCTCGATGAAAACGAAGCTACGGCGGGTGCTATAACCTTGACTGTTCTTGTTTTATATATTACGCCTAGAGCTGATCTACATGACGAAAATGCTTGCTTAAAATAATTGTTAGGAGAATTACTACGTCGTGGATGAAACTCAATTACCTTGTCGAATTTATGTACGCGTTTATCTTATGACCATCTTGAAGGCTAACATATGTTCCTGGTGCAGTTGTAATAAACGCGGTGTCTTGGAATATATCTTGCGACATGATGATGCCCGTTCCGCCTAGGTCTTGAACGACAGTCTCGCCCCCTGATCCCTGGCAATAGACGATTTTACCCTTCACCTTGTGCTGGCTCAATGTTCCTGGATCACAATCACTGTTAACAAAGCATGAAGTTAGTACATGTGCATCATATTCGTAAGTTCTTACATGTATAATTTAGTTCTGAGTCGATATGTTTCGTGCGTTCGAATCATGCATGTCCTTCTTGCAGAACATTTATATATTATTGGCAATTTTGTTTCCTGGTAAGTTTGCCCATTTTAACTTTCAAAATTAAGTTTTTTTAATCATTGATCGGTTACAGTAAGTTAGCATGGTTTTGAACTGACGTGACATTTAAAAAAAAAATCAACTTGTTAACTTTCAAAATCGGTTACTAACGTGGTGTAGCCGACCAAAAGACTAAAACGTTGAATTTTGAATTTAACATGACGAAATTCAATTTGGGAAAGCAGAGTGTGTTGAAAACAAAAATGGGCAAACATACATTGACTCGATTTTTATTTTTTCCCAATATTATTTAGGACCCAAGCAAAACGCAAAAATGTATGCTTATTCTTGTACAAAAAACCAGCCGTAATGTACCTGGGATTTCCAGGTATTAATGTGCTATCATTTTGTGCAAGGTCTCCATTTGTCAAAGGGTAGAACTCTTTTTTAGGCATAAATGTATTAACTGCAATTCCCTGCCAAAACCAATATAAAATTACATATAGCTAACCATCTAAAATCAAGAATCATAGAAAGGAAAAAAAAGATGAATTAAAAAAGTTTTTTGGTTCCATAGTAAATTTTGGTCCAGAATATCATGTTAATCTTTTCATTTATTTCTAATATTTATAAAATTGTCCAATATTTACCTAAAATTGCCGGAAAGATAAAAATGTCGTTTTATGTCACATGAATGTTCAATTTTGGCCTCATAACTTGTCCCCTGTCATGTCCCCGAATTGAATCCTCACGTGACATTTGCATAACTTAAAATAACACCTTTTTCATTTTCTCCAGCAATATTAAGGCTAATATTGGAACAAAATCGAATTTTTTTACATCTTTTGGAATAAAATTTGACAGTAAACAAATTGTGTGACCGAAATATTGTTTAACTCAAACAAAGATACTAACCGAAACTAATTCTCCATTGCCCAATTTGACACTAGCCTCAAACCTCCTATCAATGGTAGTTGCAGCAACAGTGAACACCCACGGTGCCACGTTCTGTAGTGTTCCGAAAGAGGGTCCATCGTTCCCCGCTGCACAGACTGTCAAGATTCCTTTCTTCAAAGCATGGAACGATCCGATGGCTATCGGATCTTGTGTGAAGCTCGAGCCAGCTCCACCTATGGATATCGATATCATATCCACGCCGTCAGCAATAGCTGCGTCGAATGCTGCCAAGATGTCTACATCCTGGCAACCGAAGCCCCAACACACTTTGTAGCTTGCTATTCGGGCCGATGGGACCCCACCACGGGCCGTGCCTCCTGCCAGGCCGTATAAACTCGCGCCTTTTACTGGCATGCCCGCGACCGTTGAGGCTGTGTGGGTCCCGTGCCCTTCCAGATCCACAGGAGTGTCAATATATTCCGGTGAATATTGCCCGAGATTGAAGTACTGTGCGCCGATCACCTTACTGTAAAGGTAAAGCAGGATCATTAGTATGTATAACTACTCCATTCAAACTAAGGTATGTTTGCAACTTCTAGTGAATAGTTCAGAATCACTTTTTTTTTAATCAATCCTGTTGGACACTTTTGGAAAAAAAAGTGATTCTAGATCTCTAGTTGAGTTTGAAAACACACTCTAGGCACTAATACGACAATATAAGAATTTATGCTAAATTGTCACACCAACCATTTATATATACGAACACGATAAATCTAAATACTAATCCGTAATTTTCATATACTCCTACCCCAACATTCACACACACTTACTGACTTACTGCACTAAATACACTGGCTTAAAAAGTACAAGTTTTACTTACTTGTTGCAGCCGGTGAAGTTTGCACCTGTTTCACAGGTGCCCTTCCATTTTTTAGGTGGAGGTCCGAATCCCGTATCATTGAAACTAGGGGACTCCACCCATATTCCTGCAAACCGTACGAACAATTTTCTACGTAAAAATAAGGATAAAACCAAGTGGGAGTTGTCTTGAAAAGACAAATCCAGTTACCTGTGTCCAAAACCGCTACGATCATATCACTCTCAATCTGATTATTCCTCTTCACTTTCTCCGGAAATCCAACAAAGTTCCATGATCTTGTTGTCAGGAGCTTATTAACTCGGTTTGGAAACACCGAGACAACACCTTCTTTCTCTGAACAACAACTACAATGTTAGAAAGCAGAAGCAGAAGTAGGTGTTAATATCAAGAATCGTCCTGTAACTTTGGTCTTGTTAATTTTCAAATGTGGTCCTTTTGGTGTCCAACTTTAGTCATGTATTCAGTTTGAATCATTTTGTTGTCAATTTTTGTCCAAATGGATAAAAATTGAAAAGTAACAAAATATAGGAATATGAAATTGGACACAAATTAAATTATAGGACTATTCTTGATATTAACTCATAAAATAGCAATATATACAACAACGTACGTGCTAAGAGTTTTGCTTCGTGTGGCAGGAGACGTGCGGCGAACCCGTTGAAGCTCCTTCCGTAGCTATGTATCCTCGAGTTCCTCGCAGCCGTTTCACTGAAAGTAAGTCCGTAATGATCATGTGAACTCGTGGTTTATATAGCATAAGATCAAGTGTAAAAGCTTTTTAAGGAAAGGTGATTACTCTCCAATTGTGTTTGCAAGAATGTTGTTGTGTACGTTTGTCAGTGATGCTGTGTTCTCCGGCAATTCTCCCATGTACACAATATATATCTGAAAGGAATGATACCATCACACCACAAAATCTCGGTTGCATCAGTTTAATTAATTTATAAATAATCTTTAAGTGAGATAATATCATTTTTAGTTCTGTAAGTTTGGACGATTTCATTTTTAGTTCTGTAACTTTTTACTTTTTCAATTTTAGGCCTGAATGTATCAATTTCACTCCTTTTTTTGTCGGAAATTTTAGAATCTCACCGGAATCTTGCCGGAATAAGCATGTGCACTTTACGTGACACTTCAAAATTGAGTTTAAAAAAAAATAATCAGCGACCTACACAAGTGGACTGTCATATAACAAAAAAAAGGATCAATTTTAAAGTGTCACGCGAGGTGCATATGCTTATTCCGATGAGATTTTAATATTTTCGACAAAAAAGGATTGACATTGACACATTCAGAACTAAAATTGAAAACGTAAAAAGTTACATGACTAAAAATGGAATTGTCCGAAGTTACGGGACTAAAAATGATATTATCTCTCTTTAAGTCTTGGAATAAAAAAAACATATTTTTAATAATTATTTAGTAATTTGTATGGAAATGGAATTATTGTACTATAATTAACATTATGATGAGTCAAAACTTGAAATTTCATATATGACAGAATGAGATTTGATAATCTTAATACTGTCATATATATGTGATGAGGTGAAATTACCGGAATCTTTTATTTTAGTCTATTGACAATACTACATGAAATTAAATCAATGACTAACTACTCTTAATTTTTTTGGAGTATAATTTCTGATCCTGTCATAGGTTTACATGGGAGTATATTTTTGTGGTTGACTATAAGAAAATTGACCTGCAAATGCAAATACACAAATTATGTCGTTATAGTTTTTCCAGCTAAAAAAGTTTCTAAATTCTAAAAACAACAAACGAGTTTCAATGTCAAAGACTTTTAATTAGAGAACTATAGTGACAAAATTTCTATCATTACAAGTCAATTTTCTTGTAGTGGTTCTAATATAACATGCTAATATATGCTCCCTCCGTCCAGTGATAATATACATGCACAATTTCCTTTTTGGTCCGTCCCGAAATAATGTGCACATTTCTTAAAATGACAAAAACACTCAAAACTTACGCACTTACAATATCATTATAATTGATTTAAAATATGTCAATAAAGTAAATTTTCTTAGGTTATGTGCCCAGATAGGGGTGCACATTATCCCGGGACGGAGAGAGTATGAGACAAAAACTCATATGAGACGGTCTCATGCATGAGATGGGGTAGAACTTAACACAAATTACACCTACCTCTCTCAAAGTGTTAAAGCGTCAATACTCAACTTATACCCCATCTCACTGTGAGACGGTCTTCCAAGTGTGCTTCTATATATAATTTACGTACACAATTTTCTATGATGATATTCACACACACATATATATACCTGTCTCTTGCTGTCATTGGAAGTAGTGCTAAGACTGGCAGTTTGATCAAGGCAAATGAGAGTAATTAAGAGTAGTGTAAAGAGTGGGAGCTTCTTGGACAACTTCATGGGACTTAGTTGTTGTGTGTTTTATTTTGGGGTGAGTGTGTGTGTTATTTTGGGGTGATATATATTTGGTAAGCAGCAAGTGAGGATTAATCGCCATATAAAATGGATCCTATTATATATATTGTTAGCTTAGCTAGCTGCATGCACTTGAGATTTGACAAACAAGATCCATTTTTGTAACGACTATCCATTATATCTGCTACATTTATTATTTTACCAAATCTGTCCGAATAACAAGTCACACCTCCAAAAAATCATGCATAACAGCATCACCAAAATCCACAACCAACTGCAAATTCAGACTAGTTCATAGATCTATTTTTTCCAACAAATTTTGTCTAGTGTTACACGGTTACTGTATACAGAATTTTAGCTATTATATATACATATATATTAAAAAAAAGGGCGACGTCATTAATATATATATATTTTTTGGTAAAAGATAAAGGTTTCAGCAAAATTTTGTCCATAAAAATAAACCGGATAGTGATCAACTGAACATATATGGGATTGAATCCAAAAATTATCCACAACTTTTCACCTTTTTTAAAATAGTCTTAAAAAAATTTAGTGTATGAAATTGGTCTCAATTCTTTGCAAAGTGTACCACTTTCGTCTCAAATTTGCCGAAATTGATGAAACGGCACCGTTTTTTTAATCATCCATTTCAGTCGCAAATTTCCAAATTGAATACTCACATGTTATAAGGCGCATGACAAAAAAACGTCGTTTTGTCAATTTCAGCGAATTGGGGATGAAAATGGTACAATTCACATTAAATTGAGACCGATTTTGTACATCAAAACTTTTTTGGGACCATTATTATTATTTTTTTGAAAAGTTATAAGACTATTTTAAATTATATCCAAATAATAATGATCAAGACAGAACATTGTTGATGCTAATTGGTAAGTGTGAATAAATTTAATCAAGTGTAGCTCCGAATATTTCTAATACATCGATCGAGCATCTATCTTGTTTTCTTCTTCAAGTAAATATGTAGAAAATCCGAAAAACTTGTTTGAAATTTTTTGTACTATTAATACGATGACCCATATATACATTATCTTTTTTGGGTTAAATATCCTGAGATGCTATCTACTTGTTTATAATTATCAGAATTTAAGCCGGGTAACATTCATAATGGACTGGAAATAGGTGAAACTTCAAAATGCCTAGCCCAGAAAGCCATATGGGCCTAAGAGGCCCACATAGATATATGTCTCTAGATTCAGGCCCATTTTTTTTTTAAATATATGGAGTAGTGTAATACTCCCTCCGTCCCGATCTTGTTTACACTATTTTCGTTTTGGGCGTCTCAATTTTTTTTACACATTTCCTTAAATAGAAACACTCACTTTAGCTCACACCCTTCAAATACCCACTTATTCATCATATGTCACTCTTTCATACCCTCAACACTTTATCACATTTAATAAAGGCAAGGTCTCATATACAACTGGTGCACGGATGTAAGATCCGTGCACTCGCCTCAACCCTACCCAATTTATTGAATCTGGTTCATATAATATAGTTTCATTTTCTTCTTTCGTCTTCCACAGGAAACCAATCCTCACTCACGCCTCTCATTTCTTCTTTCTTCCTCCTTTTCATCAATACAACACCCTTTCATTTGCAATTTTTTATGACAACAATCCTACCCAATTTTTCTCATATGGCAGCAGATATTACAATTGTGAAACTAACCTTCCAAAAAAATGAATCCATTCAAGAGGAAACGTCTGCTGGGCGGCGCCGGGAACGTCTGCCCAAAATTTCTCATATGGCAGAAGAGAATACAAAATGTGTTCCGTCGATGTCCACCGCGATTGATTGGCGGTTTGCGTCGGTGAGCTCGCATTTTTCGATTGACGGAAATCGCGCAAGAGAGAGATGGTAATAATCGAAGATGTACTCTATGAATTCTGGAAGATTTTTGGGTATTATAAGTTGTTGCACGCTTCTGTTATAAGTAGTTGCACGCTTCTGTTATAAATAGTTGCATGCTTCTGTTATAAGTTGTTGCACTCTTCTATAATAAGTAGTTGCACGCTTCTATTATAAGTAATTGCACGCTTCTGTTATAAATAGTTGCATGCTTCTATTATAAGTTGTTGCACGCTTCGAGGATTTCTGATAATAATAATTATGCACAATATTCATCATCATTTAATTTATACAAAATTATGTCAAAATAATCAAACATATTACACACACAAACAATGGGGTTGAGATGGAGTGGAAAAACCTTAAAATGGGAACTTATGTCGAAGAAGAATGCAGGATGTTTCAAAATGTTTGTAAACGTCTTTCTAATCTTTTATAAAACAGGGTATAAACAAATGCAATGAAAAGGGAAAAAAATAGAAAAATGTGGAAAAACATGGTGTTATAAGTAGTTGCACGCTTCTGTAAGAAGTAGTTGCACGCTTCTGTAATAAATAATTGTTCCTTTCACGCAATGAATTGTCCTCTATAATAGAGAGGCGTTGTTGACCCAATTTTTCCCAATTCCAAACATAATTTTGTTGCCCAATTTTGATCCACTTAAAAAAAAAAAAAAAAAAAACAGGTGGGAATCGAATACTAAATCCCTTGCTCAAAGAACGAATTCTGAACCACTGGGTCACTTAGTAAGATTCTACTATTTTCGTTACAACAGACTCTAGAGTGCTTAGTTCGACCCGTT
The DNA here is from genome assembly GCA_037126765.1 of Stenogyne calaminthoides. Taxonomy (NCBI): domain Eukaryota; kingdom Viridiplantae; phylum Streptophyta; class Magnoliopsida; order Lamiales; family Lamiaceae; genus Stenogyne; species Stenogyne calaminthoides. The sequence goes on from JBBCBC010000007.1 coordinate 4,605,516, forward strand.
TTTTTAAATGGGTCTTTTTTTGTGAGTGCACGGTGCACTTGGTGCACAAGAGACCAACTCTTTAATAAATATTATTCTATTTTTCAATATAGTTGAATTTCTCTTTCTATCCCAACACTTGATCACATAAAATATTAATAAATAACTTTTTTTTAAAAATTTTGAGCACACAGTAACTAAATAAACAAGATCGGGACGGAGGAAGTAATAAAGAATAATGAGAATTTTGGAGTTCATTACTCCATGTTTTCCACAAAGCACCACTAATGGTATGATTGTATGGAATAACTTCATAATTGGAGTTCAAATGAGAAATGAATGACATAAAGATGATATATATTCATGGCCATGAATGAAATGAAAGTATTGTATAAATTTATTTTAATTAATAATATGTTTTTGTTTGTTGATTTTATTGTTTAATATTATTATTGTTGATCGTTGAAATTATTATTATTAATTTTAGATAAAAATTCATATGAGACGATTTCATATATGAAACGGAATAAAAACTAGAACAAATCAATACCCTCTCCATCCAAAGTGTTAAAGCGTCAATGTGCAAATTAAACTTCGTCTCTGTTGAGGGAAGTTAAGTAAATAGATTATTCCCGACCCTCTCTACAAGCTCGAGCTTTTGGATGAGACAGAATTCTCTCATGGTATCAGAGCCCAGGTTGTGGGTTCGATTCCCGTGGAAGCACTCCACCCATTTAAATTGTCCACTCTGTTGGGCCTCCTCTCCAGAGAGCAGAGGCAATGATTCGACCCACAAGTGAGGGGGAGTGTTGAGGGAAGTTAAGTAAATAGATTATTCCCGACCCTCTCTACAAGCTCGAGCTTTTAGATGAGACGTAATTCTCTCAGTCTCACCATGAAACTGTCCCACGCAAGTGTGCCTCGAAATATTATATATATTCATAAGTTCTTTTTTTTATAAATCGTATTCGGTAAGGACCGACTAATTCGGAGGGATCATAATCCATCGTCCGCTAGCGGGGGCCCTACTCCAAGTCAAAACTAAGCTCTATATAGAATGACCCATCTAAAAAATTGATCACATTTTAGAGGGTTCGAACTTAAAATCTAGTGAGGAGCACACTTCTAAATTTCAAGCCTACACTACTAAATATTATTGAAATATATTGATTTTATATTTTATTATCTAATAAACTAGGCATATATATGTATGATGTGTCTTGTGAATATATTAGTTATGAATCACATGTCCTAAACTAAAGGCCGACAATGACAATTTTGGCCACTCGTGGTTGTAGGACAAAATTAGTGGCAAGTGGTAACCCACTTGTGCACATCGGGTTCAAATCATGCATCTATCCACTTTCAACCATTTCCATACAATCATAATCCACTTGAAAAGTTGAAATATATCAACAATATTCATATTCCTAATTATAATTTGCAAAATTGGCGCTTTAGTTTATTTGTTTCTCAATCATCGATCTTGGACTAAAAACAGTGTACGGATAAGATATTTTAAAAGTTTAAATAATTCTAAGTGATCAAGTGAGGTGTATACAAAAATATAGTGACATATGCATGTGTGAGTTTATGAGATTTACTTCATTTCTCATTTATTCTTTTTTGAGACCTTGTGGTGTGATATATGTTGTAAAATATAGAATAAACGTAAAGAAAAGAGCAAGAACACCGATTTGTTTACCCAGTTCGTCCAGAAGGACTACATTTGGGGGCGATCAAGTCAGGAGGGTTTTCATTATAATCTCAGTATTCTCTCTATCACGGCGTTACAATGAGGAAGGTATTTATAATAACAATTGGGCTGAAGCCCTAAAAGCCCTAAAACCCATGTGACAATAAACCCACTAATAATACTAACACAAAGTAATGTCCACAATAATAGATTATTTACAACACTCCCCCTTGGACATTACGACGTGATGTTCAAGCCTAACTAAAATTTCGCTAGAATAATTCAAAGAGAGAAACTTAGTAAAATAAGAAAAAGTACAACTAATGATCTTCTAAATTCAATCTTCAAAATGCTCCCCCTGAAGACAACAGTCTTCCAAACCTTTTGTATTATGCTTTCACACTCTTTTGGAGTTCATGCAGGTAAAAGAATTTTAGGAGATATATATTTTGTCAAGTTCCCTTTAGCATTCATGTTATTCATATGAGCAATAAAAGTTGCATTTTCCTCATAATGGATGATAGGAGATTTACCATTATCACATGAATCATAAATGTGTTTAAATCAAAATATTGCAAACGTCGAAAATACTGAATATATGCTTTAAAGTTTTACAATGACTCCTTTATAGGAGAAACACTAACTTAATCTTGCAAGCAAATTCAATATAAATTCAATATCGGATTTGGTACAGTTCTTAAAACATAGCAATGCACTAAGGACACTCTAATAAGGAACTTCTGGTCCTAAAATGTCATATGTATCTTCTTTAGGTCCAAATTGTCTTTATCCACTTCAAGGGATCGAACAATTACTAGTGTGCTAAGTAGATGAAATTTAATATAAAATCTCTCCAATACCTTCTCCAAGTAAGCTGATTGGTGTATAAAGAATCATTTTGCTTTAGGAAAATGCTCGATCTGTTGGTCGAGACTTTCACCAACGTTTTATTCCAAAATTCAATCTCTAAGATCAAATTAACTTTCTTTGATTTCCTTACTTGTTCCAATAATATTTAAATTATCATAAGAAATCGAGATAATACAAACACCACCAAAGTAATTTCTTTGTAAACACGTAAGGAAATATTTCAATGTTTATTTATTCCTCATTCGGGAAGAATGAATTGAGTCAATCGTGGAATATTCTACCCAAATATTTTAGGTCATATAATGACCTTTGTAATTCTAATATCGTACTTAATACGATTTTCACCATTCCTCATATGAGGATTTTATATCCATCAGGGATTTTCATATAAATATTAAAATATTAATTGATCAATATAAACATGTGGTTACAATGTCTATCAACTGCATTTCTAATTTTATTAACTGCCAGAGATATTAAGTAGCGGAATTTTATTTCATATATAACAGGAGTATATATTTAAAATACATATCGGGTCTCTGCAAAAACCCATAAGCTTCTAATCTCGCTTTGTACCTCAATACATCATTATTCTCATTTTCTTTTTCGTACAAATACACATTTATATCCAACAGGGATAACGTTTCGGGGTGTATGTACGATAAAATCAAGAATATGAGCGAGTCGAGCTCTGCCTTAATTGATTCTTCCTATTTTACCCAGTCAAAGCGCTTCCGACTCAACTATTGACTTTTGGGTACTGGATCCAGATTTTTAATAGTGAGAACAATTATGGCAACGAATAAGTTGTCGACAACATTGATAAATTTCTCCTGTATTTATAATTTCTATATTTATATCAACCAGATCTTCATCATTTCTCATAATATTTTGATCTGGTTGTTCCGCAATTCTAGTATTTTTTTTAATTTTGTGCACGTGCTTCATTACTAGAACTTTCGTCTTCGGGACGAATCTCTTCAAGTGTGACTAAATATATTTGCTAGCTTTAGTAATTACCGCGGATTTATGTCTTACATAATAAGGGGTCCTTTACGCTTCTGACGTGTAGGGGCATTAACATATATAATTGTCTAAAATTAGCACATTTACTCTTTTTAGTGCATTTACAACAAGTATATGTGCTTTAGTCACTTCTTTATCATCAGTAAATTAATTTGGCAGATTACTTGCTGAATATTGCAAGTTAATTTATCATTTGAACTTCCAGTTCATTTTGACTAGTGCGTGAATTTTCATATTGAAGATCTTTTATATTCCACGAAATTTCTCGGCATTCATTGAATTTTAAATTCTTATCTCCCCCTAATGCCGAGAAATGATCTTCATCAAATGTGCAATTAGCCAACTGGGCCGTGAAGTGAGGTACACTGTGGTGGTGATATTGAAAACAAATATTGCACATTCTAATATTTGCAGATGGGAAATGTTTAGTTCTTAAGCACTAGTTATAAAAGGGGAATAATCAAGATATGCAGTGGGTCGAATTTGAATTAGATTAGCACCATGTAAAATTTAATGCCCCCAACATGAAATAAGTAAGTTGGAATGTTGCAATAATGCTCTAATAATTAATTTGATGAAGTCTTTAGTGATTCAGTTGAACCATTCTAGATGTGGACATAAGAGACTGAATGCTCAAGTTTATTTCTCAATGTCATATAATAATCATCGATGTGAATTTTGTCGACATTAATCATTCAAATGGATTTATTGGATAGTCCAAAAATATAAGCTAATAATATTGACAATAAATTTGCTTTAGGTAAATAATATCAGTCCACAAGTATTTTCCTGACTCTATTCAAGAAATATAAAGGATACGATTCCAACTTTAGTACGAGAATGTCGTACTATAAAACTTCTTATTTGCACAAGCCCCACAAATAAATTAATTTGCATAAGGGATTATATTATTTATCATACTATGTAAGAGAGAATTTGTCCAAATCCGACTTATCATATTTTGAACCGCTCATGTCATAATTTGAGTAAATTTGCTTCAGGCAAATTAGTACATTTTTCAAGAATTATTATTTTCAATGTTCATATTTGCTTAGGACAAACTAGTACAATGATATTCTATTATGCTCATAATTATATAAGGATTCAATTCTAGTTTAAAAGTTTCCGGTACAACTTATATTGTTTCCACTCAAAACAGATATAACAAAATGAATCTCAATGTGGAAAGTTCAAGTCAAGAAGTAATTAAATTTAAGAGCAAACTTGATAGATTTCCAAGATAATTTTTACTACTATTGTCCATAAGGAAAGCTTGATATAAACTTTCATATGTAGTTCTGATTCAATAAATTTTCATGAAACAGTAAACTGCAAAAATCAGTAATAATAGGCAAATAAGGATTTTTCACAGAATTCCTAATTTCTTCAGCAAATAATTCTCAAACCTATTCCGCGGCAAGCGGTTCTAATTGCTGAAATTTAAAAGGGATTAAACTTCTTTACCAGAGCGGAACCCTATGGTAAGGGTTCCTAACCGTCAAAAGACTTGGCTCATGTCGAGTGCGTGCTCCATGAGGAATTAAGGAGACGAACAATCTGCTCCCTCACCTCGTTGATGGGGATAATTTCTTTGATTTTAGGCATGTCTCCATCAACCAAATTGTATGATGACCAATATTGAGTTCAAGAGATAATTCAAGATAAAAACCGATTAGCCAAATATAAAGAAACAGTGAAAATTTAACAGGTCACTTATCCAAAATTATAAGTGCTTTAGCCAAATCACAGCATCAAAAGAAAATATGTCACGCAATTATATTTCCAATATCAATTAGCCAAACAAGCAGAAACACAACATAAGTACAAAATTGTTATTGAATAAATTTGTTTCTGTCTAACACTTTGGCTGATCATCGTAAATAAGAGAGAAGCTCAACACTTTTATCTAAGTTGCAAACTTTAAGCTAAAATCAGATTTAGACATACTTGCATACTATTATCAAATACACATACTTTTGCACAAATTGATGCTACGGGAAAAAACATAAATCAAATTTAGGCATAATGATAATACTCCAAACCAATTGTATGAATGAGGTCATTGATAAAATATCAAAGCAATTCAACGTAAATTCTCTCCACCAATTCCATTAAGTGGTATTAATCAAATTTGTCATTAACAACAAAAAAATATCAGTCAAAATTAATTCCATATAAAAGTACCGACAATTAGTATATTTCTCTATATGTACCAAGGCATCAATATATAGCTGCTTTGTTGCACATTCGATCCCAATAATCACATATAATATCCAAACCAAAAGCAGTACAAAAGAGGTGATTATCAAATCATTGTCAATTCAATAACCCACGATTTAATTTGTATTTTTAAATTCATTCTCCCAATCACAAGATCTACATGAAACCTTAGGATTTGTTATTAATTATCCTACCGTATAGATAAATTATTATAATTCCTGGCTCCATCTTTATACATGCTTACGAACACGGGTAGTAACACCGTAATCAAATAATAATAATAATAATAAATCAAAAGGAGTTAAATGAAAAATTGTACCGATCTTATGTGTGATTCGAATGGGGCTTTGAAATTCTGAATCCAAATTTTGAAACTGTCACGCTTATCTTGACGGTATATGATCCAGCGAAACAATCAATCGGTAGAACACTCGTGCTGATAACGTGTTGTAAAATATAGAATAAACGTAAAGAAATGAGTAAGAACACCGATTTATTTATCCAGATCGTCCAGAAGGACTACATCTGGGGGCGACCAAGCCATGAGAGTTTTCACTATAATCTCAGTATTCTCTATATCACGGCGTTACAATGAGGAAGATATTTATAATAACAATTGGGTTGAAGCCCTAAAAGCTCTAAAATTCATGTGGCATAAAGTCCACTAATAATACTAACGCAAAGTAATGTCCACAATAATAGATTATTTACAACAATATCGATCGAGCAAGTTTTTGAAACAACTAAATTATGTTGAATATGTTAAATATGATCGAATTAGTAGAGAGGGAGAATATCTAGCTTGTAAACAACAATTAGTTTGAGTATATCTTCTTTGAACCAAATGTATAGTAAACTCCATCACTGTTTAAAAAATATTTTATGTGCCCTTGAATTTTATTCCCACTTTTTTTGGCACGTGATTTAAGAAAAAAATAGATAAAATAGATAAAGTAATGATATTATGGGGTATTGCGGGGTCCACTTATAAATAAAGTGATTGTTTGTGAGTAAAGTATAATGACGATTGAAGTAATTAAGTGATAATCATAGGTTAAGGATAAAGATAAAGTGTTTGTTTCCATAAAATGTATGAGAATAAATTTGATGGACAACAAATATGGAAAGTGAAAATAAATTTGGTGGACTAAGAATTTTTTATTTTTAAACAGTGATAATATCCATGCATAACAGTTATATGTGAAGAAATAAAGTTCACAGTAAACTCCGTTTCACCCAATTTTTTGTTTTAATTTGAGTTTGGATGAAATCTCAATTGGCAGGCGTGTTGAATTATGTCACATCTGAGTACAAAGTCGAATTATTAGAAGAAGAATATATTCACCTACTACCAGGGTTTTCTTATACCATGGGAAATTTTGATTCCAATTTGCAAAAAAAATACAATAAGGTTCTTGACCTTCTGGTACAATTGTGTTTAATCAATAAAATTGGTTTTAATTTGTTACCCATAGTGACCAAAAAAATCCTCCCCCAATGTCGAATATTATTTTTATAAATAAAATTAACTGATTTTTAAAAAAATAAATATGCAGCTAATTTTCATTAATAAAGTCTGTGGGATTAATAATCGAACCACGTTTTTTTTTTCTTTTGAAAGATAATGGAACCACGTTTTAGTTGGACCACTAAATGATGCAAGATGAGTTTAATCACGGGTCGAAAAGATACATCAACTTACCCAATATGGCAATATGTATATCAATTCGGGAAAAATATTTTTTGAGGATAATAATTTTAGGGGTTGTGTTTTAAAGACAATAATTTTACTGATTTGAAAATGTAGGACAATATGTTTTAAAATATGTAAAAATATGATAATATGTTTTAAAATTTGTAAATGTAGGTCAATTGTGCCCGAATAAGTCAAAATTGGGCTGAGAGATTCGGGCTCAATTGTCCTATATTTACATATTTTTAAAATATATTATCCTATATTTATAAATTTTAAAATATATTGTACTACATTTCCAAGCCCTTAAAGAATAACTATGTTCCAACAGTTCCACGTATACTTTATGAGCCAATATATTTGTCCCATTACGAAAATCGATGTTGAGAATGATGTGTATCTAACTCAATCATGTTATTAAATAATTATTATAAGGCGATTTGTATATAATTAAATATCAAATTAATCACCTTTCATTTTTATGAGATTGGCATAGTAATTATGGGGCCTGAATGAATTAATGGACCTTTATGAGGAACTTCTTCTAAGTACGTAATTTAGGACGTAGCACTTTAAGGGCAATATGTTTTTATCGTGTCAAATGTATGTAGCTCAATAGTGCGAATGTTTTTTTTTTTTTCAAATGTAGATCATTTTTTTGAGCCTAAATTTATAGAAATTAAATATTTACATGCGTAAATTTGTGAAAATTAAATTAAGTATTTACTGTTATACATTTACGACAAAAAAAAATTAATAATTTACATTAATCAAAGTTAAAACATATTATTCTTAATTTACCTAGTGCTGTTTTTTTTTTCTCGAAAAAATGGGAAAAATATTTTTCTAGGACAATAACTTTAAGGGTTGTGTTTTAAGGACAATAATTTTACTGATTTGAAAATGTAGGACAATATGTTTTAAAATATATAAAAATAGGACAATATGTTTTAAAATCAGTAAATGTAGGATAATTGAGCCCTAATAAGCCAAAATTGGGCTGAGAGATTCGGCTCTCAATTGTCCTACATTTACATATTTTTAAACATATTGTCCTACATTTACACATTTTAAAACATATTATCCTATATTTACAAATTTTAAAATATACTGTCCTACATTAATTTTCAAACCTTTAAAATTATTGTCCTTAAAACATAACTCCCAAGTTATTGTCCTTAAAAAATGATTATTCACCGAAAAAATCAATACGCCTTTGATCGGCTGGCTTGTCTCGAGCTGTGGGCACTAAAAAATATAATTCCTTACCATTATATCACCTCAAGAATGTGAATAGTATTCTCTCATTAGTCATACGTACCTTTGAAAATAAAAAATAAAAATTTAACACTCCGTTTTACAAACTTAAAGATATTCCCTCACCTTTTTTAAAGTACAATACAACATTGCCAACAAATGCCTTTCTTTAGCCCAAGCCTTTTCTTACTTTTATTGGAAGTACAGATTGCAACCATCACCGAACATTATCAACCAGAAATTCTTGATATAATTACACATATGCATGTGTGAACTAATTAAATAAACCCTCATGCCAATCAGAAATTCTGGATTCAATAACCATTTAACTAATTTCGTGGATCATGGTCAATCAATCTATATATATATGTGTACACCCATATAAAAAAAATAGGAAATAAAACTATATATATTTCACATATATATACACATAAAGACGGTTTTGATAGGAAATCAAATAGTGGATTTTTTTATAGAGTCCACCCTGCATAAACTACTTGTACCATGCATGAGTTTATGAAAATATTTTATATTTTTTTTTCAAAATTTTCCTCAATTCGTTATAATCTATACATATTTTATTCGGACTATAATTTTGCAGATATGGCACATTAATGTAGATACTAAATTCAACTCAATTTTATATTAATGCTTTCACATGATCATTCTCGCAACCGCAGTGGCAAAAAGCATTATTACGGGTCTGTCCCCGTTCTTCACTTTCCACCAATTTTCCATCAAAGACCAAAGCCTTGGCATTTTCCCTCCACCATAACAATTCATCAAATTCCTACTCAATAATTCACTTCATTCCCATTCCATTCAAATTTCAAACAAATTTCACCATTCCATATGTGTAAAAACTAGAGTCTCACGGCTCCCCGGAAATGTTTCTCCGGCGCACTAAGCCGGCTGCTGTGCTCCCCTCGGAGCAATTAATCGAATCGAGCTCGATAATCAACAAGTCTGGTGATCAGAAAGACGGGAATAGTACAAAACAGGCGGCTGTTGTATTATCAACTCCCGGCGACTCCGAGAGATAGAACTCTGGGGGCTTATTTTAGAAGCAAGTCTGTTAATTCCGTCGATTTTTTGACGTATTTTGATCCGATCAAACAGAGTAACAACATCGGTTTCGTTACGTTATCAGCAACTAAATGATGATTTTACAAGAAAATGGAGAGAAACAGGGAATTTCCAGGTTTCTAACGGGCCTGGGAAAAACAGGGAATTTTTCCAGGTTTCCAAGGAAAAAAAAAACAGGGAAAATTTCCAGGATCCAGGGCCTGGATATTTAGCACTTCAGAAGAAGGAAATTGAGAAGAAGAAAAGTGTAAAGTTAAAGGATAGAAGGCCAATTATCAAAGAACAGAATTCTAATAAAAAAATGGTGGGATCAAAGTGTGTGAAGAAGAAGAAAAAGATTTTGCATTGCAATAAGAAAATACACCCACAAGGCATTGTTTCAGGTACATAAAATATGCTTCTTGATTTAAATTACTTGTTTATGCCCTCTTACATGTTTTTTTTTGTACAAATTCTGTTTAAGTTAATTTAGTTTTTCTCCAAGCTTTCTAATGTGTGCCTGATTATCAGAAGGATTTGTTTGAGACTTTAACAATTAAAAAAAATAAAAAATTGTTCTCATAATCAAATCGGGCCTGTTTAACTGGTTCAACCGTATTTTAACGGGTCAAATCAGCCTAAAATTGGTTTGGCTCCCTATTTTTTGTTAATGAAAACATATTGAAAAATATCAGATATGGGTGGAGATATTATGAAGATCAACTGTATCATATTTTTGTACATGATTAGATTTTTAGTATTTACGTGTAGTATTTGATTTGATTGTATTATATTTGGAATTTATATCTATTGTTGACTAAGTTAATATCATATTAAAAATAGATAGATTTTATTCTATTATTAGGCAGTTAAATTAATTAATTAATAAAAAACAAGATTTTATCTTAATATCAAACATATTTTGTGTATAACAGCTTTAAATTCGTGTCTCTGTGCCTTGATTCTCCAGTTTCTTCAGTCGCCGCCAACTCTTTCTTCATTTTTTTTCTCGCGAAACGAGGGTATTGAGAATTAAGCAAAGGAATGAGGAAAAAGGTAGAGGAACGCATTCGAACCCTAATTGAGAATGGCGTCAAAGGCCGCCATTGCTCCATGTTCGTCATTATTGGTGACAAGTCACGTGACCAGGTGCATTATACAAAGCATAGGGGCGATCAATTTTTCTATTCATTCTTGTTAATGATTACTGATTAGTGATCTGCTCAGTTAATTACTCCGGTTTTTGTTGAAGCAGATAGTGAATTTGCATTACATGTTGAGCAAATCGGTGGCAAAGTCAAGGCCGAGTGTGTTATGGTGTTACAAGGACAAACTCGAGCTTAGCAGGTTTTATTTTTCCACTTAAAGTTATTATATATACTTTTTGTGATTTGAAAATTGAAATGATTCCAGTTATTGTCCTCCTTAGGAGATGTTGTATTCAGTTAATTTTGGGCGCTTTGGTATCTTGATAACATTATTTATCACACGAACACGTAGCTCACCAGAAGACAGTTGGTTTAATCCGGTCAAGTTCTTTTGTTATGTAGTCATAAAAAAAAGCGGGCCAAGCAAGTGAAGAAGCAAATGCAAAAGGGCTTGTTGGTTCCTGAGAAGGCTGATCCGTTTTCCCTTTTTGTTGAAACTACTGGCATTACTTATTGCTTATACAGAGATTCCGAGAGAATCCTTGGAAATACTTTCGGCATGTGTATATTACAGGTACCAAAACAAAATTCAACTGCCATTTATTAAAAATATCAGCATATATTACATCTCTTCTTTTTGTAATGTTATCGTTATTTCATGCTAGGATTTTGAAGCTTTGACACCAAATCTCTTAGCAAGGACTATTGAAACAGTTGAGGGTGGTGGATTGATAGTATTGCTGCTCCGCTCTCTTTCCTCACTCACCAGTCTTTACACTATGGTTATGGTATTATCGTAAACTCTTCTTCAAATTTTATTTAGTATTCTAATAAGAGAAATGATTCTTAAGGCAAAGAGTCCTTTTCTTGTCTCTCCCCCCGGAATTCTAGTTTTCGGACTTACTAAACTTGATTAATCCCAGGATGTTCATAAGAGATTTCGTACAGAATCTCATTCTCTGGCTACTGGGCGCTTTAATGAGCGTTTTTTCAATGTAGGTTGGTTCTTCAAAAAGATCGAATTGAGTGAATCAATCAGATATGCTTCTGGTGATCTCATTGAATCCTGGCTTAATGCTTTACTATGTCTGGATGTAACGAATTCCATTCCAAGTATCAGCAGGTTGTAATTTTTGAGTTTTTGTTTATTTGTTTCTTTATTTATATTTTATTAGTTGTTTATTGAGCGAACCTGGAAGGTTACACATTCTCCGTTGACCTAATTCTTTGTTTTACAGGCTACCGTCACCTAGCGAATGCGGTCTTTACTATGTCAATCGAGATACACTCTTCTCCTTTCACAGGGATAGTGAATTATTTTTGCAGGTAATTACACACAAAAGCATTAATGCGTTTATCCCATCCTAAGATTTAATTATTTTGGATTTTGTTCATTTCTGATTGCAGAGGATGATGTCTCTCTGTGTTGCTTCTCACTACAAGAATACGCCAGATGATTTGCTATTGATGGCTGATGCTCCAGCCCACCACTTGTTTGTGCTACTTGGTATAACGAATAGTATATGGAATCTGTCTACCTATATGTTATCTGTTATATATTTGGGTAGTAAACTTTATCATTCCACAGGTCCTGTTGATGAGTCCAAGAATCATCTCCCTGATATTTTGTGTGTCATTCAGGTATGCTTTATTTCTTGTGTGTTTTACATTTTGTTTTCCGTCATGCGGATGAATTGATAGCTTAACATTCTACAAATGAACTGTCATTTTCTAATGTACATAATTAAAGTACTTATCTTTTGATCAGCTTATTGTGCTGGTTTAGAAAAACTGGTAGAAGTTTAAAATTTGATGTGTGTTATCTGTTTTACTTGTTGATGTATCCTTTACTCTATTTAACTAAAATTTTCTAATGGAAAGATATTCCAGTTGACTTTTTAAGAAGCAGCCAGGGGGCATACATAGAAATAGAGGCTATAATTGTGATGTTTGTGTACATTATAAGTGGTTCTCACATGTGGTGATTAGGGTGAAGACACTGGACTCTGCCCTTTGTTTTCCAGAATTGAGTTACAGAAAGTGTCACTTTTCAGCATATTTGTTGTTGAGTTTCATTTGTCATAACTTATGTTGCTTATTTTTTATTTTACTTTTGACTTGGTCATTTTCACATATAGTTTAGTTTCTGTTTAAATCTGAATATACCTTAAAACATTTTTTTGTCTTTTACTTTGTTTTTTCCCCCTTTCCCAACTTAATTGGCCATTGTGTCTTCTCAAAACCAAAGTTAGTTGTATTTTGATACAATCAGTAAATGTAGTCTTTGGTGTGATTATGCCTTTGATTTGTGTCATTTTGAGATATTATATGGTTTTGAACTTCAACTATCAGTTAATACAACTATGCTTAGAAGACCAAGTATAAGGGGCATAGTCAACAAAAATAGAAGTGCAAAGGGTAAAAAAGTAGAAAATAAAGTGCACGTGGCAAAAGTCGTTAAAAAATTGAAATGCTGGCAGCAAATTTTGCATTATTCCTTATTTAAGTGTAGTAATAACTAATAACTACATAGGATTGCTCGACATGTTCTTCTTTAGCTTTTATTTGAATTGTTTTTGACAATTTATCTTTCTCAAACAGAATTATTAGATTTAATATTCGAACAAATTACTTTCTTGATACTGGTGATTAAAATCTTGTGAATTTATATGTAGATCTGCTTTGAGGGACAAATTTGTAGTGAATCTGCAATTAAAAGCTTAAATGATGGACGTCACCCGTCAGGAGATGTAATACCCTGGAAATTCTGTGAACAGTTTCATGACGAAGTTTTCCCAAGTCTTTCAGGTGCTCGTATTGTACGCATTGCCACACATCCAAGTGCAATGAGGGTAATACTAGTGTTAGTTTTTCTAAACAAATGAATAACATTTTTTTAAAACTTACACAGATGAATAATAATGTTTCAAATGTTGCAGCTTGGCTATGGCTCTGCTGCTATTGAACTTTTGAGTAGGTAAGCTTATGTTGTAACACTTTTGTTTCTTCTCATCTGTTAGTCCTTTACCATGGTTTCTGAAATTTCCAGGGTAATATAAAGATTCTTGTGAGTAATATAAAGCTTGTTGCTTGTAGGTACTTTGAGGGCCAGCTGACTGCAATCTCTGAAGAATTAGATGTTGACGAAGTACCAGATAATTCTGAAGTTAGAGTAGTTGATGCTGCTGAGAAGGTCCACATCTTAATTCTTTCTTTATTTTTATTTTAAATCCAAATCGTCATCAGTCAAACCAGATTTTGGTACAAAATTTCAAATTCTATGTAATTCTACCCTATACTACCTGCAATACATATATTTTACCTTTTTTAAAACACAAATATCAAATAAACCATCAATCATCTAGCGCCTGCTTTTTTGAATTATTATTATTTTCCCAAGTCAACACTCTCTCTCCTCCTTTTCACTTTACACACTCTCTCCCCTTCTTTACACACAATTATCCAATACCCAATCAATCATGTATCTCCTACTTTTCCAAAATTCTACTTATCAATTCCTACAAATTATATACTCCCGTACATATACAAAATCCTAATTAAACATTTTTACTATTCATCAAATCCACCTGCTGGATTTCAAATCCACTCTAATACATAAACAAACATCCCCAATATGAAAGGAAGTCGCCCTTGTGAATTTCTTTTTCTAATACTAGTGTGTTACTACCTCCGTCCTGATTTTGTTTGGTCATTTCACTTTTGGCTCGTGTTTTTGCGGTCGAATTGTTTATTAGTATATGAAATAATAAAGTAACTTTTAAGGAGGCGTAGGATAGATGAGGGGTAGGACTATCATATCTCACCTTAAAAATCTCTTTATCATTTCAAATACTAATAAACAACTCGCTAGCTAAAACACGAGCCAAATAGTATTTGGACAATCTAAATCAGGACAGAGGGAGTAATTATTATGTGATGTCATAGTTATTAAAGGCGCGCCCTGATAGCACTCGGCGCCACCATCGCGCCCATAGGCCCAGGGTTGGGATTTTTCTCGGCGCTCGCTTGAGGCGCCTTTCGGCGACTCGGCAAAAAGCGCTAAAAAGTCCTTTATCTAGGTTTTGAAATAAAAAAAAAAATTATTTGTCAAATAACATCAGAATAATAAAAAATACTATCTCTTAAGTCTTAATATTTAAGTGAATCACATCTAGGGTTTCAAGATTCACTTTTTATCAAGTATAATCGTGTGTATCTCTTTGAGGGATATAGATGAAAGCAATGAGTGGGTGGTTGGTCTAATGGAAGATGAAGATGAGTTGGTTCACCAAGGTGAAAATTTGACTTGGGGTATTGCTGGATGGTTAGGTTTACTAAGAAATTATCAAGGTCTTATGTTGTTTTTTCCAGGGATGCAAGGCGAGCGCCTAAGGCGCCAGGCTCGCCTAAGGCGCTAGGCGCTGCTTCTCGCCTTGTGGCGCCTTGCGCCATTAATAACTATGTGTGATGTATATATTGCTCTTGCTGAAAAATGTGGATTGCTTGTAGGCGTCTCTACTTGAAGAAAAAATAAAACCAAGAACCGATCTTGCTCCACTGCTTGTACCTCTTCGTGAGCGTAGACCGGAGAAGCTCCATTACCTTGGAGTCTCTTTTGGTCTTACTCTTGACCTTTTCCGCTTCTGGAGGAAGCATAATTTTGCTCCATTCTACATTGCTGATAATGCTGTAAGATTTTTTCTTTTTGGGTTAATTACATAAAAAATCACGATATTTTCTCGTTTTTTCAATTACAACATATGTTTTAAAAATTTGCAATTCGACTTTTCAAATTTTGCGATATATCATTGGCTATTTTCCAGCAAATTATGCTGACTTGGCAGCTGGAAAATCTTTGAAGAAATTGTGAATAAGCTCGCAACCTTTTGCTATTGTTTCAACTTAATCACGACCTTTATTATTATTTTTTTGCAATTTCAAACACTGCCACATCAGCCGGAAAATAGTCATGTGATAGAATCACAACAATTTAATAAGTCGTTTATTGCAAATTTTGAACACATGTTGTAATTGAAAAAGAGGTGAAAAGTCCATGTTTTATTTTTGTAGTTATTATGGTGTTGGTCTTCATTTCGTGTTGGTTTATATGTATCACTTCCGAAATTTGATAATTGATTAGCTTAATGATGGAATATCGTATCCATAATCAGAACTCCGTCACTGGTGAGCACAGTTGCATGGTTGTGAAGCCATTACAAAGTGATGACAGTGAATCTAGTGGATTGGGTCCGTTGGGCTCTATCAGCCCCTTCCGTCAAGGTCTGTCTAAATTCATTTTCATCAGAATACTTTCTTCAAGGTAGGGATGTAAATGAATCGAATCGAAACATATATTGCAATATTCAATTAATTTCTCCTACGTGAATATTCATATTTGTTTAGAACTCAAATTTTAAATATGATTCATGTTCAAAGTGGTTTAAGTACATGAGTAATTTTTGAGATGTTGGGAGGATATAGTTGTAAAAAGCAATGTTGCTTTATTGCCATTTATGGAAGGGGAAAATAAGTATGGGACGGACCAAAATGGAAAATGAGAAATCGAGTATGGGACGGAGGGAGTATATAATTATTAATTATATTATTAATCTAAAGTAAATTATATTAATCGAATATCTGTGAATACCAAAATGACTAAAATGATGCTTTTATTTGAATAATTTCATCAAAATTAAATTTGTATTTGAGATGGAAACTCAATATTCGATATGAATACCAAATCAAATTAAAAATATTTTATTCTTTTACATCCCTACTTTATTATTTATTTGGATGGAAGCTTCATCCTTTTCAAATTGTTATCATTGTTCAAGGAGAAATTTATTAGTGCTTTGACTCATACATTTCGTCAAATGGAGTATAAGCTTGCTATGAGGTAGATTGCTGTCTTTTGCTTGCCATCTTTTTGGGATCACTCCCCCCATGATCTAATGCTCCCGCCTTTTGCAGTATTTTGGATCCAAAGATCAACTTCTCAGAGGTGGAGAATGCCTTGTACCCGTCCACCGAATCTTTAAATTCAATCAGTGAAAGGCTACCATCCTACGGTTTGGTGCAACTGAAATCGTATACAGACAATCTTGCTCCTCGTCAAATGGTATGCTCATATGCTGATGATGAAACATTTTTAAATGGTATTAGTTATTTTACAAAAAAGTATTAGTTGGTCAGCATTGGTTGGTTACAACTGAACAGTATTAGTTGTGCACCAATTGCACGGTGCAACTGGTGCACTCGAGTGTTAATCTACATTTTAATTTGCTTTCGCTGAAGCTAGAACATATTTCCAAAGTAGGACAAAATTTTCCATGCCTTCTGTTCTAATTTGCAAGTAGTTTTTCTGCAGAAGTTCTGTATGGAAAACAGTGGGATTGAATTTAAAAGTTTAAAGCCCAATCAACGATTATGCAGAGGAACTAGGATTCTTCCGTTCTCATTACTTTATGACATCGCTTTGTTGGTAATGAGTACTAATGTCTCTTAATATTGTAAGCAGATTGACTTCAGTTCTTGACTAAATAGTAACAGTGAAAATTAGCTTTCGGTTAGGTAATCATCTTACTAGTAAAGTTGTAACAAACTACAGGTAAATAATTATACTGATGGAATTTTCATATATGTTTCCATTTTGTAAGACTGATAACTGATCACAATTTATATTTGTCTAGATTTGTCTTCATAGTTCATAAACATTAAGCAAGATTGGGATTGAATGAAATCTTGCTTTTGTGTTCTTCTTTGCTACATTTACAAGTTTTTATTAGTCTTGCATTTCAATACGGTGAGTTGTGAATGTGAAGTTTGAGTCATGTCTTATGTTGCAGACTGTAGATTTTGTGGATGAACTAGCCCGCTTGTACTTCTTTGAGAAGATTCCAATTTCATTGTCATATGCCCAAGCTTCTATTTTACTCTGCGTTGGCTTGCAGAGAAAAAATATGTCCCGCATTGCGGTACTCATCTTTCTCTCAGTTTACTCACACAAGGATTATGGAAACACATGGTGCTTTGATGTATTTTTTTCAAATGTTGCAATGTGATACGCGACTCAAATTGTTGCAATTCTATCACATGTCTATTTTCCGACAAGTCCTGCTGACGTGATAGTGTGTGTAATTGCAAATAAAATAAAATGTTGTGATTAGAGTGAAACCATAACAAAAGGTAAAGGTGGTGAACTTATTTGCATTAGTCTAAGTTGCCCGAAAATAGTCCTATGATATAATTGCAAAATATGAAAAATTGTACATCGAATAACAAGGTTTAAAAACATATAACTGTAATAGAAAAATCATAAGGTGTGGTCTGACTGGAGGCTGTGTATTCAATTCAGGAGAATATGAGATCGAAGCTGGATGTAACCCTAAACCCGGAGTTCCTTCAGCAATATGCCATTGTTGATAAAGAAGCTGATTTTGAGAATGCTTTAAAAGGCAGTGGGAAGCTTCTCTCAGGCACAGGCGTGATTAGCATAAAATCCCACCGGAAAAAGGTTGAGAAGAAGGTAGAGGAGACCCAAAAGAGTCACAAGAAGACAAGAAATAAACACGACCATACTTCTAAATCAAACAAGAAGAGGAAGAAGTCCTAACCATTTTTATGTCATCTAATCTTACATTCTTTTTAAGTTTTTAATTTTATCTTTCCAGTATTTATTCAGATAGATTTTTAAATTTATTCAGCAAGAATTTTTTCTTTTTTTTTTTTTTGAAAAAAGCTTGATCATTTATTACTAGAGTTGGAATCGGTTGGAACTCAAGTTTCATTGAGATTGCATAAACCATCTTTACCTCATCTGCAAGAGGGGTGAGTGCTATTAGAGAAATTAAATAAATGAATTAATTTGGCACCTTTCTACAAGTTCGAATTTTTAGATGAGATATAATTTTTTTCATGGTATTAGGTTCAAGTTTACGTCCATGTCTTGGATTCGATTCCCACTGAAAGCAGCTCCACACATATTAAATTGTTCACTCGATGGACCTTTTTCTATGAAGTAAGATAATTCAACCTACGAGTGAGGGGAAATATTATAAAAATTAAATAAATGAATTAATTTCACACCTCTCTTTAAGTTCGAACTTTTAGATTGGACGAATTTTTTTCAAGTGCAACGATAAAATTTCGACGGATTAATTACGATAGATGATGTGATCAACAACTAACAAGTATATCCTTGTACCATGGTATGGTGAGCTTTCTAGATCTAAATCAATAGGAGATAAATTCAAATAATTTTATCCTTTGTGTTTCTAGTTAGCATAAGATTAAATGTAAAAGCGTGTTTAAGGAAATGTGATTACTCTCCGATTGCGATTGCAAGAATGTTGTTGTGCACGTTTGTCAGGGATACTGTGTTCTCCGGCAATTCTCCCATGTACACAATGTATGTCTGAAATCAATCATACCATCACACCACAAAATCTATCTCAGTTGCATGCGCATTTCAGTTTAATTTATAAACAGCAACATCTTTAAGTCTTGGAATAAAAAAAGCATATTTTTTATAATTATTTAGTAATTTGTGATTAACACTCCTGTAAATCAGGTCTATACATGAACTCTATCACCGTTATGTGCAAAAACTATCACTGTTATGCATAAAAAAAATTCAATGTTTAAAAATATAAGACATTTTTTAAACAGTGTGAGTTTTTGTGCATAACAGTGATAGTTTTTAAAATAACAATGATACTAAAAAAATCGAATTAATTGTGAGCTCGGGTTCACACTAATTTTTGTCGTAATTTGTATGACAATGGAATTATTGTACTATATATAATTAACATTAATATGATGAGTTAAAGCTTATAATATGATAGAATGAGATTTGATAATCTTAATACTACTATCATATGTGATGAGGTGAAATTAAAGCTTATATGATAGAATGAGATTTGATAATCTTAATACTACTATCATATGTGATGAGGTGAAATTAAACTAAAAAGTCTCATAAATTTGTACTTTTATTGAAAAGGTCTCATATATATCACTTATTTCAATTTAGTCCCGTATGTATTCAATTTTTACCGATTTAGTCCCGTACTGCCGGAGGTCGACCAATATCATCCAAAACAACGTCGTTTTAGACGCGTGGCCACCACGCGCCCCTAATTTTCGCCGGAAAAGTCCCGATCAAAATTAGGGGTTCGTGTATCACACGTCCCAAAAATAATGTCGTTTTTGACTGGTTTGACTGGTCTCTGGCGATTTGGGACTAAATCGACACAAATTGAATGCATACGGGGCTAAATTGAAAAAAGTGATATATATATCATATTTTCAATAAAGGTGCAAAGTTATGAGATCTTTTTTGTCTAAATCCTATGTTTGAAGTGATATATATTTGGTAAGCAGCAAGTGAGGATTAATCGCCATATAAAATGGATCCTATTATATATATTGTTAGCTTAGCTAGCTGCATGCACTTGAGATTTAAGAAAAAAGAACGATTTTTTTAACGACCATCCAATATATTTGCTACATTTATTTTAACAAATCTGTCCGAATAACAAGTCACACCTCCAAAAAATCATGCATAACAATTTCACCAAAATTCACAAAAATCATGATCAAGACTAGTTCATAGATCTATTTTTTCCAACTATTTTGTCTAGTGTTACATGCATGGTTACTGTATAGAGAATTTTAGCTATTAATATGTGTGTGTGTGTGTCAAATCTTAATATAATTATCAGAATTTACTCCGGCTAACCTACATAATGGACTGGAAATAGGTGAAGGTTCAAAATGCCTATCCCAGAAAGCTATTTGGGCCTAAGAAGCCCACATAGATATATGTCTCTAGATTCAGGCCCAATTTTTTTTAATATATGGAGTAGTGTAATAATAAAGAAGAATGAGTATTTGGAGTTTATTATTATGTTTCCCACAAAGCACCACCAAGGGCATAATTGGTAGTAATATCTTTGTTATTTGTTGATTTTATTGTTTAATATTATTATTGTTGATCGTTGAAACTATTATTACTGTTGATCGTTGAAATTATTATTACTGATTTTAGACAAAAACTCATATGAGACGGTATCATACATAAAATGAAGTATACAAATTAGCATTAGTGCACAAATTATACTTAGTCTCACACAAATGTGCTTCGAAATGTTATATGTGTTCATAAGTATTATTGAAATTTATTGATTTTATATTTTATTATCTAAAAAAGTAGGCATATATATCAGCATATGTATGATGTATGTTGTATATATATATTAGTTATTTCATCACATGTCCTAAACTAAAGGCGGCCAATGACAGTTTTGGCCACTCGTGGTTGTAGGATAAAATAAACACACGCTTAGTGGCAAGTGACATCGGGTTCAAATCATTTATCCACTTTCAACCATTTTCACACATCACTCATCCACTTGAAATTGATCAACAATATTCATATTCCTAATTATAATTTCCAAAATTGGCCGCCCTTTAGTTTATTTGTTTGTCAATCATCTATCTTGGACTAAAAACAGTGTACGGATAAGATATTTTATAAGTTTAAATAACTCGGTGTACACAAAAAAACAGAAATAAAAAATGTCTAAGACAGATGCATGTGATTAGTTTATGCTTTCTCATTTATTCTTTTTTGAGATCTTGTGGTGTGATATCGATCGAGCAAGTTTTTTGAACAACTAAATTATGTTGAATATGTTAATTATGATCGAATTAGTAGAGGAAGAATATCTAGCGTAAACAACAATTAGTTTGAGAAGATCTCATGTGAACTCGAATTCACAGTAAACTGTATATATCACTGTTAAAAAAATATTTTACTTTTTAACCGGCCAATAATATGTCCATGCACAATGATATTTGAATAAAGTTCACCGTAAACTTGAATTCACACGCGTTTTTGTTTTTTGGTTTGAGTTTGGATGAAATCTCAATTGGCAGGCGTGTCGAATTATGTCTCATGTCATGTGAGACAAAGTCGAATTATTAGAAAGAGACACCCTCCTACCATTTAGTAGCGGTTGTCTTGTACCATGGAAATTTTTTATTCGAATTTGTAAAAAAATACAATAAGGTTCTTCACCTTCTGGTACAATTATGGTCGATCAATAAAATTGGTTTTAATTTGTTACCAATAGTGACTAAAAAAATCCTCTCCGAATATTAGCAAGAAATTATTAAATAAAATTAACTGATTTTTTAAAATATATGTAGCTAATTATTTTCATGAATAAAGTCTGTGCGATTAATAATCGAACCACGTTGATTAGTTTGATCACGGGTCGAAAAGAAACATCAACGTACCCAATATGGCAATATGTATCTCAACATTCTTACCCACTCATATATATGTATCAGCATATATGTATATTTGATGTATGTATATATATATATATATATATATATATATATATATATATATCTAATTATGAACAAAAAAATAGCTATCCTCCAACAGTTCCACGTATACTTTGAGGGTATGTCATGAATTGTGAGCCAATATATTTGTCCCATTACGAAAAAACGATGTTGAGAATGATATGTATCTAACTCAATCATGTGCGCCTACCATGTTATTAAATAGTTAGAAGGCGATTAATTTGTATATAAGATTAAATTAATCACCTTTCATTTTTATGAGATTGGTATAGTAAGTATGGGGTGCCTGAATGAATGGACCTTTATGAGGAACTTCTTTTAGGTCCGAAATTTAGGACGTAACATTTTAAGGACAATATATATGTTTTTATAGTGACAAATATGTGTAGCTCAATAGTGCAAATATAGAATTTATTGTGACAAATGTAGACAATTTTTTCGAGCCTAAATTTATAGAAATTAAATATTAACATGCATAAATTTGTGAAAAATTAAGTATTCACTATTGTACATTTAAGATCGAAAAAATTAATAATCTACATTAATAAAAACTAGAACATATTATTCCTGACCAATATATATATCACCTCAAGAATCTGAATAGTATTCTTTCATAAGTCATACGTACCTTTGAAAAAGAAGAAGTTAAAAATAAACACTCCGTTTTACAAACTTAAAGATATTCCCTCACCTTTTTTAAAGTACAATACAACATTGCAAACAAACTTAAACAATTGCATTTAGTCCAGGCCTTTTCTTCCTTTTATTGGAAGTACAGATTGCAACCATGTACCGAACATTATCAACCATAAATTCTTGAAATAATTACACAATATGTACGAACTAAATAAACCCACATGCCAATCAGAAATTCTGGATTCAATAACCATTTAATTACTTTTCGTGGATCATTATCAATAAAAATATTCAAATTGACGTGTTCATCAATCTAGCTATATATATGCATGTACACAGTACACCCATATAAAAATAGGAAAATAAACTATATATTTCACATATGTACATATAGACGGTTTTGCAATGAAACCAGGTGGTGGATTTTTTTATATAGAATCTAATACATGCATAAAC
This sequence comes from Stenogyne calaminthoides, assembly GCA_037126765.1. Classification (NCBI taxonomy): domain Eukaryota; kingdom Viridiplantae; phylum Streptophyta; class Magnoliopsida; order Lamiales; family Lamiaceae; genus Stenogyne; species Stenogyne calaminthoides. Next base: position 4,628,938 of record JBBCBC010000007.1, read on the forward strand.
TACCTGTACCATATTATAGTGTACAAATATTTTATGTAAGTATTGGGCTCCATAAAAGCCCACCATCTGATTCCATATCATTTTTATGTTTGATCACGCGGGAATCGGTCTCGTACAAAAACCCGCAAACCATCGCGGTAAGTTGCCGTGAGCCCCGGTGAGAACCGGGGAGTCGTGATATCAGACTGAACGAGCTCGACTCGATACAACCGCAACAACGAAACCGCCACGTATTTGAGCTCAATCAACGCCATTTCTTTCCCCAAACACACCCTAAATCCAGCATTAAAAACCGGATACTTAAAACTATCTTCACCACAAAACACACCATCTCTCAACCACCTTTCCGGCTTAAATTCCAAGCAATCAAACCCCCAAATCTCCTCCATTCTCCCCATCGCATAAGGGTGGTAAGTAACCCTAGTCCCCCCTTTCACAAACCTCCCATCCGGCAAAACGTCGTCGTTTAGACAAAACTTCGAATCGAATTGAACCGGTGGAAACAACCTCATGCTCTCATAAACCGCCCCATGCAAGTAATGAAGCTCATTCAATTGATCATAGCTTCCCACCCCCTCACCATTTCCCATCACCCTATCCGCCTCGTTTATTATTGCGGCCGCTCTTTCGGTGGGTGGCGCCCACCACCAGAAAAGCTTGTCAGTATGGACGCCACAAAGGTCCCCCCCGCCAACAAAAAAAATTCACCACTATATCCCTTAAATACGTCTCATCACCCGTGCTACGCATGAAATTCGACAAAAGGTCGCCCTCCTCAGCAAACCCTAATCTCCGCCGTTGCCTTATAACTTCACGAGCCAAATCATTGACTTTTCTAATCGAATTTCGCAACTTTCTCTCACTTCCAACATTCAAAAACCTCTTCACCTTCCAAATCACCGGCGACGCCGCCATGGCCCTCTCGGCGGACAGCCTCGACGCTAAATCGAACGAAAGCGCGAATTCCGATAAAGGCACTAACCCTAGCTCCAAACACTTGGGATCCAACCCAAAAGAAAATCTACAAATGCAATCAAAAGAAAACCTCTTAAACACATCTTGCAAGTCAATAACACCTCCCTCCCCTTTACTAACAACTTCCATAACCGGAATCAATCGCCGCTCCGTCACGCGCCTCACGACGTCATACGCGAAGGCCCGGGTAGGTATCCGGGCCAGTTCTTGGCCCGCCATCTTTCTCTGAAAGCTCCACGTGTCGCCATCCACGTTGAATATGCCCCGGCCCAAGAAATCGCCCAAGATGGCCGAAAACGGTTTTCCTTTCGGGTAATTGTCGAACCGGGTTTTGAGCACGTGCTCGACGGTTTTAGGGTTGGCGGTGATGACGTTGTTGAGCACGTGGATGTGGATCGTGCGAGACGGGGATTGTTTCAGGAGGTGACTGTACCAATCGCAGAGGTTCGGGAACTGTAGAGACCAGCGGGACTCGATGTACCCTTGGCAGACTTCGCACGTGCACCAAACCCTAACACGCACCAATTTGAGGATGATATAAAAGATGGTTGAAATAATTATGATTGGAGAAAAGAGGAAGGAGAAGAAGAGTGTGTCGTGATAAAATGGAGAGGCCATGGAAAGTTATTGTAAGAAAATTAGGAATTATTGATGGGAGAATATTAAGGAAATTAAGAAGACTACTAGGGGGGTGGGGGGATAGTGTTTAATTATAGTTTTTTTAGGTGATTGAAAAGAGTCTATATTCACATGAATATATACATACATGCATGATACATGTGATTGTACCTATATAGTGGGTAATTCCATTAAATAATTTAATATTTAAATAAATTTGAGACATATACTTTTCACAAATATTCAAATAAAAAAAGGACGGAGGAGGGAGTATATATTATAATTTTTTCTTTATGTATAGTATTTTGAAAAGGTATCACTTTTATGTCCCGTCTTAACCGATAATGGTAGCACCTGCCAGCAATAATTTATTCTGCAATTTCCGGATTCTAACTGTAATTAAAAAAAGGTGACATAATTCAATGAACATGATATCTTAACAAAAATAGATTGTATACCTATAAACAATGAAAATGATGTGGTGTCCATTGCATATTGGACTTCGTGTGTGCCTCTCGACAATTGTGGCTTGTAAGCTTCTCATTCGACTCGTCTTGAAATACAAATTTAAAAATCTAACATGTGTGCGATAACGTGCAAGCTTGGTGCAAGGAAGTTGCCGGGCCGGGTTAACTGTTTGATAACTTTTTTGTATGTATATTTTCAAGTATCCGACAAAGAACAATGTATTAAGGACATAAACCAACAAGATAACATCTTTCTTTAACCCATTACTTTACACATATATTTCACATCAAGATTATAACTGAGAATATATAAAATCTATGTATATATTTATTTATTGTGGTTGCTCTTCAATCAAACAGTGTCTCCTAACGAAATGCTTGCTTTCTAGAATTAATTACTGAAGCATTGCCACATCGATAGATTAATTAAATAACATAAAGTCACTATCCATTACATATTCTCATGTATAATATAGTAGCACTTAGCGTTTGACTGAATGCTACGTGATTATGAGTTTTGTTGACTCTAATATGATCCAAATAATCCGATTTCCCATTATGCTTTATACTTTTGTAGTTGATGTCAAATCAACGCGTTATAGATATACTCATCCACATAAGGCAATTATGATTGATATTTATGTAACTCATTTATTCTCGAAAAAAAATCATGAATCAATTAAACATTATAAGGTACAACTCGATTCGATAACTAGTCTATGAGGGCCGTGCCGTGCTTGAGGTCAACGAGTTACGAGTCAATCGACTCAGACACGAAATTTTTGTGATATTTTAGTGATCTATAATTATATGTATATATACATTTATATTAATTAAAATAATTTTACAAGCATTAAACACATAAGTTGTTTTGTTCAAGTGGATAAAGCCCATTATTTGTACCCGGGAGATCTATGAATCCTAGAGAATTATTATGGGTATATTAATACCATTTATTCATTCTTGTTATTATTCAAGTCAAGAAATAATTAATATTTTGTAAGAATTAATTTATCCAAGAAATATCATAATTTTATAATGGTATTACTATTTAGTGTAAAATTATTATAGTTTGTTATAATGTTATATTTTAATCCAAGATTTGCATTTAAGCCATGAGCAATTGAAAACTTATGCTTTGATTGAGATTATTAAGCTATTATAGTTGAACAAGCACCTTGAGTAGATTTTTCTCTATGTCTTTTCCAGATCAAGAATTAGTTTCTATTTGACGTAATAAGAACATGCAAGAAGAATTTTGTTATGGTCGTGAAAATTTGATGAATGAGCATGAAATGTTGTGTTCACGTCGTATAGTCTTATCATTTTGAATCTATAAACAGATATATAAAAGAGATGCCTAAATTTTAAAATTCTGCTTATATACCGTCATTTGGATAATGTAATTTATAACATTATTACGAGTTATTGGTCTCAAAAATGAAGAGCAAAGAAGTATGAAAATAATGTCGAAAGAAAAATCATACAATAACACAACAAATTGTTCAAATAAATATTTAGAAATTTATAATTTTAAATATTAATTAATTTAAGAATTAAACTTAATGTTTGGATTTATTAATGTTCTTTCGATTAATCTCAATTTAAATATAATTTAAAATAATTTTATTTTTACATTACACATAAAAAATTAAAAATACATTTTTATTCATAATTGAACTAGATAAATACTTAAAGTATTCAATCAAAAAGTAATACTAATATTTATTTTAAGCCCGCGAAATCTGTGGGAATTCATACTAGTGTCACAAACGAATAGTGCTAATATTTTATTTGAGTAAGTCTCTTGTGAAACTTGTTCATAATGAACTTGGTTCCGTATTTACAGACTTGACCTTCCAGTTATCATGAGTTCACGACTAATACATTTTTATAATGTAGGTTATATATTTTAGTTATCACTACTAATACCTCTGTCATAATATAACATATCATTCAATATCACGAGTAATACATTTTAAATAAGCCATACCCTTAAATTATCAAAACTAATACATTTTAGTAATATAAATCATACCTCCTTAACGAGTTTCACAGATTCCTGATGTGAAACTTGTTCACCCTATACTTTGTCATTTTATTTCTCATAGATTGTGATTTATCCTTTTATTTCTTCTACTTGTATTTTATGATTGGAAAAATCTATTGGACAAAGAAAAATGTAATAAAGAAGAAGAATTGGAAGGGGATAATGAACTTGATTTTGATGAAGTGATTGAAACTTTTTTTTTAAGTATTATACAATATTTTATATTATATGTTATTTATAATTTTTATATTATAAAATGCTCAATTTTAAACTCGACTCAGAATCAAACTATCACATCCCGATTTTTTCGTAGGCTAAATATGCCCAAATATGCATAAATTTTCTAAGAATTTGCAGCGGAAAACGAAAAAATAAATAAATAAGAATTTAAAGATTCAAAATTTTTCATAGAGATGTGACTAAAATTTAAAATACAATTTAAATTTAAATGCTAATACTAATTGAAGGTCTAGAAGTTGAAATAAAATTAAAAGATTAAGAAAAAGAAATTGATACCTCTTGGCTGAAGAAAATTAGAGAAGACTCACGGTACTTTTGATCCAGAAAACTCATCTCTAGTTTTACGGTAAAAAAATATTCTGTGATTTGTGAAAATTGACCGGGTATTATATAAGAGTTGAGAGAAATAGATTTTTATGGTTGAGAAATATATGGGATTAAGAATTATCTAAAACTCCCTCAATTTGGACGTGAGTTTTCTTTAAATGTTTCAAAAACAAATTAATCTTGAGATATTTGGAGATAAAGACTTGAGATAAAAAAAATATGTAACTATGATATTCAAATTTATCTACAAATTTTTTATTTAAAAACACATGAAATATCTTGTAGATAAATATATAAATATATATATATATATATATATATTTATATAAATAATTTTTAAAAATTTAAAATAATTAGAAATTTTGGGGTGTTACACAAACTCTATAATTCCTAGGATCCACTGTCTATCTTAATTTGTTTCTCCAATCTTGTTAGCCCTTATTTTCTTCTGAAATAATTAACCACGTGCATTGCACGTTCACTACTACACATTTGAGCTTGCATAAACAAGACTTGGACAGCCCTTTTTTAAACAAATCTCCAAGAAATAAATGGAGGAGCGGTTATATTAAAAAAAAAAGACAGCGGTTTCAAACCGCTGTCTAAGATCACTTGCACAGCGGTTATCAACCGCTGTCTAAGTAAACACTTGGACAGCGGTTAATAACCGCTGTCTTTTTTTTTTTTTTATATATATCTAATATATATCAATCCAGAACCGAGACCTAGCTCTCAGATTTCTTTCATTTCTTTCTCTCCACAATTTTCTCTCCCCCCAAATCGCGCGCCGCCGTCCGATTTCCCTTCAACCAAATCGCCCGCATTGTCATTGGTTGACCACTTCTAGCCCGTCAATGTCACCTCTCCCTCTCCCCCAAATCGTCATTTCCCTCCTCCCTCCCTCTCCTACCGCCGCCGCTGCCCTCACGGCCCTACCGCCCCCGTCGTCGCCATCCTCCCCTACCGCCGTCGCCTCCATAACACTTAGTATTATCAGTTCGTATTCATGTGTTCATTTTTTCTTATTTAATTGTCCGTTATTTTTATGTGTTCATGTATTCATGTGTTCATTTTTGCTTCAATATGAGTAATATCAGTAATATCAGTATTCATGTGTTCATTTTTTCTTATTTGTCCGTTATTTTTAGCTGAAATTATATATTTTGCTTCAATCTTAGTTTTGTTTATATTATATATGTTGCTCTTGTTGTTATTTTGTTTATATTATGTTGCTCTTGTTGTTTTTTACAGTGGATTGATATCATTTCTGAATTGTGTCTTTCATGGTATAAGAATTAATTTACTGGTCGATCTACTTCAGAAGACAATGTCATTCAAGCCTAATACACATGTGTTCATAGTATAAGAGTCTGCTATCAACTGAAATTTTAATTTACCATCTACGTGTACCTCCCACAGCCTATGATGATGCAGATGTAACTTATAAATAGATGTATCATGTATGCATGCATAGATAGTTCTTATCGGAAAGTGTTAATGTTCTTTAGGTCTATGGCCTAGAATGTTTTTTGCTATGAAGTAATTCACGGTTCTTTTTTCGTTTCCATGTGATGCATGATTATTGTGCTGGTAAAACAAAAGGGATATTCATGTAATGTCCGTCAGATTTAGGTTCTTATCCCACCATGTTATGGTTTCTATACAAGGTCTTTCTCCTAGAACGCCTAGTGTTGTAAAATCACACACCATTCTGTCCTCCCTGCCACGCTATTTATGATTGTACCTTGTAGAAACAGAGTTCGATATTTTGGTCCAGTAATCGGCTGTAAGAGATGAAACATCCGGTTGACCAATCTGGCTATGCCACATAGAAATATTGTTAATACATGAAACATCCGGTTGTGAATATTGTTTGTTTTTTTGTTTATTAAATGTTGTTTCTTCTGCTTTACAGGATCATGTCTCGTTTGCCATATCCCGGAGATGATGGAGATTCTAATGGAGATCATGGCGCATATGATCATGGTGCATATGATGACTTGAGAGAGTGTGACATCGATGCTCCCACCACCACTAGCGACTCGGGGAGAAGCGCACTCGGGTATATAGTCACAATGTCATCTATTAAGAGAGCTCAGTAGCAAGGGAAAAACACTTGAGTAATTTTATTACAATTGAACAGTTTTGAAATCGATAAATATATTGATTGATCGTTGAACCTAATTAAATACTATGTTATTGCGATTTATCGCTCAATGAGTTTGGATGGACAATAGGAAAAGAGAGTGAGTCGTTGTCCTTCTACATTGGAGCTGCAATCGGAGCGTGATCCTATCGTCTTTGCCCGGCCAGGATCGGCGTAGCCCAAACCCGACTCCTTTGAAGGAAAGATTATGGGGACGAGCTTACGGTATGTTAATTATATATTTATTGAAAGTTGTAGTATGACCCTTAAATTTACTAAATTGTTATGTTATATGCGTATAGACTACCTTCAGAGGTCTTGACCTCACAAAGAAGAAGCAAATATTGTCGCAAGCTGGAGTAATGGCCAAGAATTTCCGGACTTGGTTGAGAAGTAACACACGAGATCCGGAAACTGTTCTTTACTCGGCTAGTCCGCCTCCTGCGTATCAGAATAGCCCTATGGTGGCTCCATACTGGGAGGAGTTTGTGAGCAGAGCTATGGAGGATGATTTCCAGGTAAAATTGATCAATGTCATTTTCTCAATTTCTAATGCACTAAGTTTTTCAGTGTTTATCATATTTCTATTATACTGTAGAATCGAAGTAATAAAAATCGCGATCAAGCCAAGTCGATGGAGGCGCGATATCGTGGATCGAACAAAGGTTATGCACGAATAAGAAAAAATATGGTGAGATCAAAATCCTAACTTTTAATTTTTTTTATATATTCACTTTTAATATATCTAATAAAGGGACACGTTCATCACTATCGTAGAAAGAGGAAAGAAGAAAAACTGGAGAGAGTGAGCCTATTGTTACCCGTTTCGACTTATTTCAGACTACCAGAAAGGGTCGAGACGGGAATATTCACGATCCCAGTGCACAACGCATCATCGAAGAAGTGGTAATCTATTCATTAATTTATCTTTCAATTACAAACTATTATTTATAAACAAATAATTAAATAATAATCTTTTGTTTTTGTGATTCAGGAGCATCTATCTCGCACCATGACGCCTGATTTACATTCGCATGATCGCCCTCGATGATCTGTTTGGACCCGGGGTCGCCAGAGCATCCCGACCGCATCCGGAGGCTTTCTGATGTCGGATATGGCGTGTGCAGACATCTTTAGCTATGGCACCGGTCTTCAAGCCATGAATATGGTGGGTATACTAATGGAACAGGTTGCCAAGTTGGCTAAAGATGTGGAACGTTGAGGTCTCGAGAAAAGATCGAGCCACGGAATGTCATCGAGTGGAGCAAGCTTTGAACATAGTGTCGCTTAATGCTATGTTTTCGCTAACCCTAGGGGGACGACTTTATTGAGGCACTTCAAAACGTCTCCTGTGCATCGGATATGCATGTCTCACATTTGTTTTAATTAAAGACTAGTGTATTAAAATTTTCTAACTAAATATCTTATTCGAACAAAGAACGACCTTTTTGCTACCAGATCCGGAGGATCCGGATCGGTTGGTACCCGCAGCTCGTTACCGCCCCATGGAATGATTCATGGTCATCCCATCACTCCTAGTTTCGTGAGGGTCACGCTCGATGTACCCGTAATCGGAAAGGAGGATTCAGCGGTGCCAAAACCAATCGATGAAGCCGTCACAGTCGGAACAGCGGTCGGGCATTTCATCGAATGTCCGAGCAACTTGGTCTCTAGCACCATGAGGGTAAAATATTTATTATTAAAGTTCATTATCTTATTTGTGGTTCTAAATAATATTGCAAATTAATTGTAGAATCTGTCGACCCCACATGAGGCTAAATCGAGGGACTCCACTGCACTAAGACTTGGTTATCCCATGACTGGAGACTTAGATCACGATGATCATTTACAGTCTATGGTGCACCGGATGGTATCGTCTAATGCTTTCGATACCGTCACAGTTCCCATGCTTGCTCACTTTCATCAGAATACTTTCCAAGAATTCGTCAGTGAGGAACATGTGTGCGAAGTCTTGAATGACGGGTGGTTGAGTGCAACCACCATAGCCCTTTACCTCAGGTATGTGTTTACTAATTCTCAATATTAAAAACTTAGATAGTTTAATTTTCTTTTTAAATATTAATTAGCGTATATATGTTGGTTAAAGATATTTGGGTGAGCTATATCTCTCCAGAGATAACCGAGCAAGTGGAATGTACTCCTTCGTCTCCCCCCAAGTGTCTTGCATAATGGGTGATAGGGTACAGACCATGGATGGGTTCGTTAATCACATGCTGAATCTAACTGGGAGCGATCATCTCATTTTTTGGCCAACAAATGTGGGGTGAGTGATAAACATTTTGTTAAAATTTGTATTCATGTTTATAATATTTGCACATATATATGCTAAATTTGTAGTTAATTTTAATACTCTCAATATAATATAGGAACCATTGGGTGCTGGTCGCCAAACACATGAATACATTAAGTGTGTATTTTATGGACCCAGCTCATGATGGAGTTTATTCAAATCGTCCTGATCTCGTTTCATATATGGAAGCGTAAGTTCATTTTTAATATTTTATACAATGATTTGTTTTACTTTTAAAATTATGCATATTTAATCTATTTTTATTTTTTAATTATAATAATAATAGTGTGATGACGATGTATCGAGTCGCCTTTCTTAGTCGAGGGCTCAAGATCCAGGTTAAATAAAGTGAACTGGATTAACATTAAGGTAAATTTAATTTAATAAATTATCAAACTAATTAATATAAAGAAATCATAATTGTAATACGTGATTATATTGTTAATCAACAGGTTCCGAGGCAACGAGATAATGACCATTGTGGACATTTTGTGTGTTGCTTTATAGAAGATATAATCCGCGCTTCTATAACGAACATTCCTCCCAATGTAAGTCAATTATTGATTTATTTAAATTATTATTGATTGAATAAAAATTCATATTATATTGATTGAATAAAAATTCATATTATATTGATTGATTCGTTGTTTGCGTTTTTTCTATGAACGTGAGCTCAAGTCTTACTCTAAGAAAAGATGGAGAAATGGAAAAAATTGATTGATTGGGGTACCTTTACAATCGTTTCTTATATTCATCTGATCAATATTGAGAATGTTGTTTGAAATATTGGTAGCATGTAATTAAATTATATATTTGTGATGATATATATTTCATGTTTTTGGTGTATTGGACGTATGTTTATGATTGTATGTTTATATATTTCGATGTTTTGATATATATATGTGGTTTATGGTTTTATTATAGGATTTTTGGTTTATGTTATATGGTATTGGACGTATATATAAGTTTTTGTTTATAGTTTTATTATAGGATTTTTAAAATGTAAATTAATAATTAAAAAATATATATATTGGATGACGGTTTTCAAATCATTGTCTATGTAAAAATAATTAATTAATTAAAAAAAATCACTTGGACAGCGATTATCAACATTTGTCGAATCTTAAACTTGTAAAGCGGTTAAAAACCCCGCCCAAGTCTTTTTTCTTGGATGCGATTTTTTCACCGGTATCCAAGCTAGACGGTGATGCTTGGAGAGCGGTTATAACCGCTCTCCAATGTCATTTTTCACAGTTGTCCAAGCCCAAATGTGTATTAGTGGTTGGTAGTAGAGTTTTTTTGTGTCCCTCAGTTTATGTCATTAAATTCGTTACAAATTTTAATTTACATTCTTTATTGTTACATAAAAATGGCTCTTTGTCCTACACAATTTTTTTTTTATATCATCATGATTTTTAATCTTAAAATATTTAAGATTTAAATTTTTTAATATATAATTGTTAAATTTATTTATAAATCTATCTAAAAATAGGTATTCACAAATATTCATTAATTCGTATTAATACAGTTAGCTTTTTTATAATTGTTTTCATCGTGCTCAGAAGGTAGTGCCCATGGATCTAGGTGAAGCATGGTACGCAAGGCATATTCAATGGCTAAGCTACAACAATCTAACAGCCAGAAAAATAGTTCTTTTAACTCCTGCATATGAGTGAACCCCTGCCATTTGATGTAGTTTAAAAAAATAAAGCCCATCACCATCTACCATTATCAAGAAACAAAATTCAAGAAAAATATAATAATGATGAACAACACAACATGAGAAAAAAAAGATGGAAGAAAAGCTTGCTTGTTTTGATATTTAAGAAAAAATAGTAGATAATAAGAAGATTATAAAGGTATCTTAAAGCATGGGTAAATATAGTTTTCATTTATTCGGAGCTTCAAATTGTAGAAGAAAACAACGAGCTCTCCCAATGGAAACATTTTACAGGAAAGTCACATGCTAAAAGTCCAATCTTAACTTGCAAGACTTTTAAGAACAAGCTTAGAAATTATACATCTTAAACAAAGAAACATCAACACTACAAATTTTTATGCTGCCAAATAATCTCAATAATTGCGGTAATGTCTACCCAAAATATCCTTCAATCCAAGCCTCCTCAATCAACTAATGATTATCGTGGAAAATGTCCAGACATATCTTGTATATTTGTTATACAATTCATCGATAGATTTATTAAAAGATTAATCTCAGTTTCATCTTTGTTCTAATGATTTTAGAGCTACAAGTTATTGGATAGACATAAAGAGGATTTGACAAGGACGACGCAAGAAAAATTACCGTCTCTGCACTCTGAGATTCCTTGAAAGTGATGCATTTTGAGATCGCTTTTCACTAAAATCAAAATGTAGAGAAATTGAGGCATTTGCATCAGAGAACGAAAAGAGCTTTTCGATGTCTTATTCAGTTCCACTTAGTGACTCATTGGTCACTTTCATAGTTCTAACCTGCAGTGATCATGTAGAAGAAACTTAAAAATGAAAGACAGGAGAGGGCAGTGAGAGAGTGCGAGGACAACTACGCAAGTATGATGACCATAAAGTTTCAACTCGAAGTTACAAAGAAGATATATATCCTGAACAATTGACATCAGTTCAATGCAATCCAACGACATAACAAAAATCATACTCGGCCCACACTCTTTCAGTTATACCAATATACTATTTTGTATATGGTTTGTACTACAGAAGATTAGAGAACATACTATCTGTGGGTTTTGTAAAACTCATGCGTCTTAACAATTCCGTCCTATCCTCGTTAAGGTGATTTTTTTTTTCACATATTGTAACAATTTTAATGATCTCTTTTTGGGGAAAAAAAGAACAATTAGATCTTAAATCACCAGTGTCCATATTTCAGCCTAGTAAACTCAAACTTTTCAATTTATCTAGCTCATTTATAGTATTATGTTTGTGCCTTTACATATACAAAAATAATTTATTAATCACACGCAATAATTCAACATAGTAGGCTCCCTTAAGGTCTTGACTAATCAAATCATCTAGATCAAGCAAGACACATGTGTCTATTGAATCGTGAATTCAATAATATTGTAATAGATTCACAGCAACCAATATGCAAGAATAAAAGAAATTTCATTTTTCTGCCATAGCTAACTTATAAAAGTTTCCCACAAACAAACATTCGACATTAAAAACCTGCAAAAACATCTACCTTCAAACTACATAACCAACTAAGAGAGCGACATTGACATTGTCGTAATAAATGTTTCCATAGCATAGTAAGAGAAAATATGGAATGAGTTCAAAATACCTCAGAACGTATTGTTCCATTGCATCATTGCACACCCAATAGAAGCCCCAATAGTTGAAACATTCACGTAGAACGTCATTTTATGCCCTGAAATCCACCTCAAGTTTAAATTATTCCTCTCTCATTTATACTATGTTTCTCTTGAAGTCTTTATTGGTATATACATAAAACTATTTTATATTATAATGATTTGCATTCTTAACTAAGTTATGTGTGATATGTAATACTTATTAATAGTGAAATTTAAAACAAATCACTTGAATAGAATTATAGTATTAGATTGCTCTTCTACCATGTTCATCTGCAGTACATTTTCAGCAAGAATATATGCTGTCAAGCTACTTGGACATGTCGTCTATTTTCGAGTTTAAAAGAATTTTTTTTATGAAGTACTAAAAATCATAGCCGACTTTGATAGCAAATTAATTTTGTTATTTCATATTAAGAACTAATATGGGTTTGCATTTTCTTCTCATATAATGCCAATGCCTCATAAGGTATAAAGAGGGGATATAATAAAGGATCTTATGGAATGCAATTGAGTATAATATAGCCTAGAAACAGTAGTTCCTATTGAAATTTTACTTTCAATACACTTTCGAAGTTAAAAGTAAATATTGGGCCTTACACAAAACTGAAATAGTCCAAGATAAATTTCTCTTATTCCAATCACAAATAAATTCATTACATTTTCCTTCACTTATCTCAAAACCTATCAACCAAACACATGATAATGGCAATTTGTCAATTCTACGCTGCATCATATATCTCTCGTTTCACAGAGGCAAGGTCGATTAGTGGTTCAAGCTCTTCCAGGTAAGTCTATAAGAGAGGGTGAACCACAGCAGTCTAAGCATACTGTGATACCAAATAAGATTTAAAACGCTCACACAGAACTTGTGCTCTGGATTTTTGAGATGCTAATAATTAACAATATAAAGTATTGTAAATTTTGCCACTTATTATTTAGATTAAAATTACAACTTATTCCAAGCTTAAAATTAGTGTATCAAGTTTTTCCCCAGTTGGATTGAAATGTTATTAACTACAATGAAGGTTTTTTCAATTAATTTGTCATGTGAAGGAGGATTGAAGCATATATTAATATGTCATACTGATGACAACAAAAAGTGGACATTCTCAACGAAGAGATGTTAAAAATTTGACAATAGATACCGTGTAAAACTCAGGCGTGGATCTGAATCGAGCCACCAAACCAAAATGCATTTCTCTGGATGGGATGGCTAACAACATTAACTTCCAAGGGCTGAGCCTGGAGAAATATATTTAGCAGTTAAACTCGTAATTAATGGAAAGCCATGATCAAGTGCCATTAAGTGTACGAAATAAAGAGTTAAGTTAATGCGAAAAATCGTCTTGTAACTTAGGACTTGCCCAATTTTAATACTGTATTATATTACTTTTTAAATTTTGGTCCTATACAATTTTACTTTTTTCAATATTGGTTCTTTTGGTGTCAATTTCGGTCATTTTCTGTGTCTAACTTTAGTCCTATATGTTTTTACTTTTTCCAATTGACACCAAAAAGACGAAAATTGAAAAAGTAAAAATGTACAGCACTTGAACAGGGCACAGTCTAAGTTACAAGACGGTTCTTAATTTTAATTCACGAAATCTAACAGCTTGTCTTTCCTTCTCCACCAAGGCGACAATCTGACACAAGGACTCGAGCATCAACAATCTTTTTGAGGTCTCGTTGCAATCTTCTGTGGAAGTCCTTGAACATGGTTGATCCTGCAGATAATACAACATTATGCCATTTATCACATGTGTATTACTCCGATTGTTTCCATATGACATTAAAATCATTAAGGGAGGAAAGAATTAACAAAAACAAAAGAATTGTATAGTTCATGTAACCTTGTACATGGTTGATCCTGCAGATAATACAACATTATGCCATTTATCACATGTGTATTACTCTGATTGTTTCCATATGACATTAAAATCATTAAGGGAGGAAAGAATTAACAAAAACAAAAGAATTGTATAGTTCATGTAACCTTGTACAAGGCTCTTCTGGTATCTATTGGTGCAGACTGAATACATTTATCAATCACATTGGGTAAAGGGGTTGTAAAATTACTGCTACAAATTTCAGGGTTGAAGAACACCTGCACAAGAAAACAAAAAAAACACATTCAATCCATGATTGCCCCCCCCGCTTTGTTGTAGAAACAAGTCAATGTTCTCAGTTTCTTGAAAGAGTGTCAAATTCATTTATGAACATGTTTTGCAGGAAAAAGGTGTCAACCATTCAATCAGAGTTCACAGTCGCTTTCATTTACACTTATAAAGTTATATTACATGAAGTATGCTGCTAGGTTTGTTAAGTTTAGAAACAGGGAGCAAAGCAGACCTCAGGGCCAAGGAACCATTCATAGTCTATATCACAAGAATAAGGTGCCCTATCTTTGGCTTGATACCTCTCCACTGCTTAACGTACTTTGCAGGTTCTTTGTCATGCTTATTTAACTCCTGGACTTGTAAAACAACGTACACTAATTAACAAAATCAGTCTCATCTTTAAGAATGTAACTTACAACGCGCCTTTAAGCCAAAACTTTGCATTTTATATGACTTTTAATTCTCATATATATATATATATTATATATATATTATTTGTTAGGAGAAAAGAACCAGGACAAAGATTTTCATTGAATAAGATAAACTGGAAGACAAAGACATGAAGGAAAAGCTTAAACGACATGATATATAAACCTGTCCCAAGGATTAACATTGAGGATAATTCCTTTCTGCTCGTCCCCATCCTACGGAAGTCTCTCTTTGTAAAGATCATATAAGGTATTAAGGTTTAAATAACATTTGCTAAGTACATCGTAACTTCCTAGGAAGGCCTAAATAGGCAATACAATTCAAAACCCTTTTCACAAATAAGCAATAGTTTGACCTTTTACACAATAGCACTTATAGCAAATGAATGGAGGGATCAATGTTACACTAAACAGAAATAGGTGCCTATCGATTGCTTATATAAAGAGGGAAAGAGTACTCGAAAAAGTACTACCTATCATTCATAATAATGAAGATCTATATAGTATTATCAAGTCTTTCTTATACGTAGGTTACGTAGATGAAAAAAGCGGAAATGAATACATACATATAGAAGTAATTCCACCTATAGTAGGTATATCCGACGTTCTTTTCAATATCTTTTTGGACGATATCGATAAGGAAATTGAAGATCAAATGCCTAATATGACAAATTGAATGGAGGGATCAATGTTACACTAAACAGAACTTTGAATGGGTTGTCATAAATTGCAGTACCTGTGAATCAGAGCTGTGGCTTGAAATTGAATTCGTGAAGCAGCAATTGAAAGATTGTCTCATTATACTCCGCGATTACAACCCCAATCGAATCGGTAGTGCGACAGCCGCGGAATTCTAGCCTTCTCCAATGCAGACGCGGAAATCTCCGGTCTCCATAGTATCTTGAGAAGTGAGATTCAGATTCCATAACATTTACATGTCGTTGGCCGCCCCCTCCCCTCCCTCGAACTGTCGTCGTCCATTCTGCAGCCGCAGCCCCTTCCCCTCCCTCAAGCCTATCGTCGCCGCGCCATCCTCTCCCTCGAGATGAATCTGAGAAACTGGTTGAAAGCTTCTCCCCAGTAATCTCTCCATATTTCTCCTTTCACCCTGAAATCAGTAAAGAAAAACCATGAAACAAAAATAATATAAATCACTCCAATTCCACATTCCCATATTCAAATACAAAAACCCTTCTTTTTTTTTTTTTGCAAGAGATTATCTCACTGACCTCCAGCCGCAACCCCTCCCTCAAGCGCTTTCACCGTCTCACAGAGATTATCTCACCGACCTCCAGCCGCAGCCCCCGCCGTCTCAAAATTCTGCACCCGTCGCCGCGCCTCTGCTGCCCATTGCAGCGTCAATCCCCATCCTTCAATTAGAATTTTTTAATGCTTCTCCCTCTCATCAAATGAAAGAATTCCGGTTTCTTCGATCCCTTTTCCCAAATTAAGATTGGAATTTGGATCTCTCCATTTTTTTTTGTAAATTTCTTGTAAATTTTCGGATAGAAAAAGACACAATATCCCACATTTTATATTGTTCTTATATTAATTTATTTTATATTTTTCTCTCTCCGAAATTTACAAGAAATTTACGGAAATGAAATATAGAGCGTTTGTTTTGGAATTTAAGTGTGTGGAGCAAGTCAAGGTTTTAGAATTCAGGGATTTAGAATCCTTGATGAATAGTAAATGTATGTGTTTGTTTTGAGATTTGAGTAGGGTGAGATTTAACTTTATGTCAAATCAATGTTTAATAATGATTGATATTGTATTATTATATTATATTGAAAAGAATAATAAAGTGTATAAAGTGTGATGTATTGAGAAGACTAATAATAGATTTTATAAGTATTTGTAGGTGTGGATGGAATGTGGAAAACCGGGGCTCTAAATCTCAAACTCCTATAAAAGCGAGGAAAAACAAGAAAGTCCTGTCATCCAAGTGTGAATCTCAAAACAAACCCAACCTAAGATTGTCTTTAATGTTTCCCATCCACATCAAATGAAAGAATACGCGTGTGCTGTGTTTAGAGAGTTAGAAGGACTTAATGTGCACAATTTAGAAAATTAGAAGGGTAAAATTGTCCAAAAATATTTCTTGGCAAGCTACTTTTTAATATAATAATATGGATATGGATATGGATAAACTGTGATTTAAATGAATCTATTAAAAAAATTATAAGCGTACCTATCTAATTCTAATGTATTTATCGAATTCATGCTCAAACTGGCAGCTTCCACCTTGTTGGTGTGCTCTGCTCTGAGAAATTAAAAGTGGGCCCAAAAACTAGCAAGTCATACTTCACACTTCTTGATCAAAATTGGGTCCGAAATCGGGCCTGAGCCATTTTTATACGTCAAATAATTTTTTACACTTCTTGATCAAGATTGGGCCCAAAATGGGTTGGAAATTGGGTCCGAAATCGAACCTAACCCATTTTTAATTCGTTAAACTTCAAAATTGTTTAATCTAACACAGATCGGAATTGGGCTAAATCGTAGTACAACTAATTGGTCTGGATCATAAGGCCCACCGAGTTCAAGTTGCTGCAAGGTCTAGAGTCTGGACCATAATCAAAAAAAATTTGTACCAAGTGTACCATGTAATTCAAGTGTATCTTTTAAATATTTAACTTATTTATATAAAAATACGCAATTTATTTTAATGAAAATAAGTTTCTTGTTTTTCAAAAATGCATTTTGAGGACGGTGCACCTCTCACACACGATATCTATAACTAATGTGCACTGATCACAAGAATTTATTCGATATATATATATATATATATATATATATATATATATATATATATATATATGCCACTGCATATTACCAATAATAATAATAAATTCCTATGTGCCACATTTAAGCAAAAATACATTAAGACCTAATTTGATTGGTAATTAACTTATCAACACTTTGAAGGTTTGGTGGTAGAATTCTTTTAATTTAAAGACACCAAAATTGTGTTTTAGTTGGTGGTACAATTCTGTGAAGGACGGTCCACAGATACATAATTTGTCCAAGTGCGATAATAATTTTAAGGCATGATAATGCTCATGGAAAGTTAGACATTCCAAACAAAAAGTCGATTATCTTTTGTGATCTAATCACCATTTTAGATATCATTCATTGCCATCTAACTTCCATCATTTATAAGGGACGTGTTTTCAAATAGATTTCATCATATCCCAAAATTCGGGTTCAAATCATGTATCCACTTTCAACCATTTTCACACATCACTCATCCACTTGAAATAGATCAACAATATTCATATTCCTAATTATAATTATGTTGAATATGTTAATTATGATCAAATTGAAAACGTAAAAAGTTACATGACTAAAAATAGAATTGTTACATGATTAAAAATGGAATTGTCCGAAGTTACAGGACTAAAAATGATATTATCTCTCTTTAAGTCTTGGAATAAAAAAACATATTTTTAATAATTATTTAGTAATTTGTATGGCAATGGAATTATTGTACTATAATTAACATTATGATGAGTCAAAACTTGAAATTTCATATATGACAGAATGAGATTTGATAATCTTAATACTGTCATATATATGTGATGAGGTGAAATTACCGGAATCTTTTATTTTAGCCTATTGACAATACTAATATGAAATTAAATCAATGACTAACTACTCTTAATTTTTTTGGAGTATAATTTCTGATCCTGTCATAGGTTTACATGGGAGTATATTTTTGTGGTTGACTATAAGAAAATTGACCTGCAAATGCAAATACACAAATTATGTCGTTATAGTTTTTCCAGCTAAAAGTTTCTAAATTCTAATAACAACAAACGAGTTTCAATGTCAAAGACTTTTAATTAGAGAACTATTGTGACAAAATTTCTATCATTACAAGTCAATTTTCTTTTAGTGGTTCTAATATAACATGCTAATATATGCTCCCTCCGTCCCGGATAATATTTATCTTAATTTCCTTTTTGGACCGTCCCCAAATAATGTGCATATTTCCTAAAAAATACAAAAAACACTCAAAACTTACGCACTTACAATATCATTATAATTGATTTAAAATATGTCAATAAAGTAAATTTTCTTAGGTTATGTGCTCAGATATGGGTGCACATTATCCCGGGACGGAGAGAGTATGAGACAAAAACTCATATGGATTTGCCCTCCATGTATGAGATGGGGTAGAACTTAACACAAATTACACCTACCTCTCCCAAAAGTGTTAAAGTCATCAATCTCAACTTATACCCCATCTCACCTGTTTGTGAGACGGTCTTCCAAGTGTGCTTCTATATATAATTTACCCACACAATTTTCTGTGATGATATTCACACACACATATATATACCTGTCTCTTGCTGTCATTGGAAGTAGTGCTAAGACTGGCAGTTTGATCAAGGCAAATGAGAGTAATTAAGAGTAGTGTAAAGAGTGGGAGCTTCTTGGACAACTTCATGGGACTTAGTTGTTGTGTGTGTTATTTTGGGGGTGAGTGTGTGTGTTATTTTGGGGTGATATATATTTGGTAATCAGCAAGTGAGGATTAATCGCCATATAAAATGGATCCTATTATATATATTGTTAGCTTAGCTAGCTGCATGCACTTGAGATTTGACAAACAAGATCCATTTTTGTAACGACTATCCATTATATCTGCTACATTTATTATTTTACCAAATCTGTCCGAACAACAAGTCACACCTCCAAAAAATCATGCATAACAGCATCACCAAAATCCACAACCAACTGCAAAATCAGACTAGTTCATAGATCTATTTTTTCCAACAAATTTTGTCTAGTGTTACATGGTTACTGTATACAGAATTTTAGCTATTATATATACATATATATTAAAAAAAAGGGCGACGTCATTAATATATATATATATATATAGTAATGATATAGAACCAACTATCCTGGTTTTTATGGAATCCGAGATTAATGACGTGTCATATGCCAACTATTCCTTAAACCATGAACCATAAACCCTAAATCATGAACCATTCGGTCGGGTGAACCATGAACCACTCGGGCGGGTTGATTCAGCCAAGTTGGGTCGGCCGGGTAAAAAATGTAATTTTTTTTTTTTTTCAATTTTATTTTTTTCATTCAATTCAATTTTTCTTTTACCCGGCCCGGACCCAAACCCGGCCCGTGTAGTTCATGGTTCACCCGATCCGAATAGTTCATGATTTAGGGTTTATGGTTCATGGTTTAGGGAATAGTTGGCATGACACGTCATTAATCTGGTTCCATAAAAAACCAAATAGTTGGTTCTATATCATTACTATATATATATATTGGTAAAAGATACAGGTTTCAGCAAAATTTTGTCCATAAAAATAAACCGGAGAGTGAACTGAACATATATGGGATTGAATCCAAAAATTATCCACAACTTTTCACCTTTTTTCAAATAGTCTTAAAAAAATTTAGTGTATGAAATTGGTCCCAATTCTTTGCAAAGTGTACCACTTTCGTCCCAAATTTGCCGAAATTGATGAAACGGCACCGTTTTTTTTAATCATGCATTTCAGTCGCAAATCTCAAAATTGAATACTCACATGTTATAAGGCGCATGACAAAAAAACGTTGTTTGGTCAATTTCAGCGAATTGGGGAAGAAAATGGTACAATTCACATAAAATTGAGACCGGTTTTATACATCAAAATTTTTTTGGGACCATTAATTTTTTTTTTTTGAAAAGTTATAAGACTATTTTAAATTATATCCGAATAATGATGATCAAGACAGAACATTAATGTTGATGCTAATTGGTAAGGGTGAATAAATTTAATCAATAGCTCCGAATATTTCTAATACATCGACCGAGCATCTATCTTGTTTTCTTCTTCAAGTAAATATGTAGAAAATCCGAAAAACTTGTTTGAAATTTTTTGTACTATTAATACGATGATCCATATATAGATTATCTTTTTTGGGTTAAATATCCTGAGATGCTATCTACTTGTTTATAATTATCAGAATTTAAGCCGGGTAACCTACATAATGGACTGGAAATATGTGAAACTTCAAAATGCCTAGCCCAGAAAGCCATTTGGGCCCAAAGAGGCCCACATAGATATATATGTCTCTAGATTCAGGCCCATTTTTTTTTTAAAAAATATATAGTATTGTAATACTTTCCTCCGTCCCGATCTTGCTTTCACTTTATTTCCGTTTTGACGCCTCAATTTTGTTTCTACATTTCTTTAAATAAACACTCACTTTAACTCACACTTTGGCAAAACACCCACTTATTTATCATATGTCACTCTCATACCCTCAACACTTTATCACATTTAATAAAAAGCGAGTCATGCCCTTATCTGAACCCACAAGACGGATGTAAAGATCCGTGCAAGACTCGCCTAACCCTACCCAATTTATTGAATCTGGTTCATATAATATAGTTTCATTTTCTTCTTTTCGTCTTCCACAGGAAACCAATCCTCACTCACGCCTCTCATTTCTTCTTTCTTCCTCCTTTTCATCAGTACAACACCCTTTCATTTGCAATTTTTATGACAACAATCCTACCCAATTTTTCTCATATGGCAGCAGAGATTACAATTGTGAAACTAACCTTCCAAAAAATGAATCCATTCAAGAGGAAACGTCTGCTGGGCGGCGCCGGGAACGTCTGCCCAATTTTTCTCATATGGCAGAAGAGAATACAAAATGTGTTCCGTCGATGTTCACCGCGATCGATTGGCGGTTTGCGTCGGTGAGCTCGCATTTTTTTCGATTGACGGAAATCGCGCAAGAGAGAGAGATGGTAATAATCGAAGATGTACTCTATGAATTCTGGAAGATTTTTTGGGTATTATAAGTTGTTGCACGCTTCATTATAAGTAGTTGCACCGCTTCTGTTATAAATAGTTGCACGTCTTCTTATAAGTTGTTGCACGCTTCTGTAATAAGTAGTTGAACGCTTCTATTATAAGTAGTTGCACGCTTTTGTTATAAATAGTTGCATGCTTCTATTATAAGTTGTTGCACGCTTCGACGATTTCTAATAATAATAATTATGCACAATATTCATCATCATTTAATTTATACAAAATTATGACAAAATAATCAAACATATTACACACACAAACAATGGGGTTGAGATGGAGTGGAAAAACCTTAAAATGGGAACTTACGTCGAAGAAGAATGCAGGATGTTTCAAAATGTTTGTAAACGTCTTTCTAATCTTTTATAAACAGGGTATAAACAAATGCAATGAAAAGGAAAAAAAAAACAGAAAAATGAATTGTCCTCTATAATAGAGAGGTGTTGTTGACCCAATTTTTCCCAATTCCTAACATAATTTTGTTGCCCAATTTTGATCCACTTAAAAAAAAAAATAGGTGGGAATCGAATACTAAATCCCTTGCTCAAAGAACGAATTCTGAACCACTGGGTCACTTAGTAAGATTCTACTATTTTCGTTACAACAGACTCTAGAGTGCTTAGTTCGACCCGTTTTTTTTAAATGGGTCTTTTTTTTTTTTTTAAATGGGCGGACTTTACAAGACAAGAGACCAACCTTTTTAATAAATATTATTCTATTTTTTGAATAAAGTTGAATTTCCTTTCTTTCCCAACACTTGCTCACACTTAAATATTAATAAATAATTTTTTTTTAATTTTTGCACACACAAGAACTAAATAAACAAGATCGGGACGGAGGAAGTAATAAAGAATAATGAGAATTTGGAGTTCATTACTCCATGTTTTCCACAAAGCACCACTAATGGTACGATTGTATGGAATAACTTCATAATTGGAGTACAAATGAGAAATGAATGACATAAAGATGATATATATTCATGGCCATGAATGAAATGAAAGTATTGTATAAATTTATTTTAATTAATAATATATTTTTGTTTGTTGATTTTATTGTTTAATATTATTATTGTTGATCGTTGAAATTATTATTATTAATTTTAGATAAAAATTCATATGAGACGATTTCATATATGAAACGGAGTAAAAACTAGAACAAATCAATACCCTCCCCATCCAAAGTGTTAAAGCGTCATTAACGCTGCAAAATTAAACTTCGCTCTGTTGAGGGAAGTTAAGTAAATAGATTATTCCCAATCCTCTCTACAAGTTAGAGCTTTTAGATGAAGATTTAATTCTCTCATGGTATCGAGCCTGGGTTGTGGGTTCGATTCGTGGAAGACTCCACCCATTTAAATTGTCCACTTGGGCTTCTCCAGAGAGCGAGGCAATGATTCGGCCCACAAAGTGAGGAGTGTTGAGGGAAGTTAAGTAAATAGATTATTCCCCGACCCTCTCTACAAGTTCGAAACTTTTAGATGAGGCAATTCTCTCGGCCTCACCATGAAACCGTCCCACTAATGAAGTGCCTCAAATATTATATATATTCATAAGTTCTTTTTTTTTTTAAAATCGTATTCGGTAAGGACCGACTAATTCGGAGGGATCATAATCCATCGTCCGCTAACGGGGGCCCTACTCCAAGTCAAAACTAAGGTCTATATAGACTGACCCATCTAAAAATTGATCGCATTTTAGAGGGTTCGAACTTAAAATCTAGTGAGGAGCACACTTCTAAATCTCAAGCCTACACTACTAAATATTATTGAAATATATTGATTTTATATTTTATTATCTAATAAACTAGGCATATATATGTATGATGTGTCTTGTGAATATATTCGTTATGAATCACATGTCCTAAACTAAAGGCCGACAATGACAATTTTGGCCACTCGTGGTTGTAGGACAAAAATAGTGGCAAGTGGTAACCCACTTGTGCACATCGGGTTCAAATCATGCATCTATCCACTTTCAACCATTTCCATACAATCATAATCCACTTGAAAAGTTGAAATACATCAACAATATTCATATTCCTAATTAAAATTTGCAAAATTGGCGCTTTAGTTTATTTGTTTCTCAATCATCGATCTTGGACTAAAAACAGTGTACGGATAAGATATTTTAAAAGTTTAAATAATTCTAAGTGATCAAGTGAGGTGTATACAAAATATAGTGACATATGCATGTGTGAGTTTATGAGATTTACTTCATTTCTCATTTATTCTTTTTTGAGACCTTGTGGTGTGATATATGTTGTAAAATATAGAATAAACGTAAAGAAAAGAGCAAGAACACCGATTTGTTTACCCAGTTCGTCCAGAAGGACTACATTTGGGGGCGATCAAGTCAGGAGGGTTTTCATTATAATCTCAAGATTCTCTATCACTTGCGTTCTGAACGGCGGAAGATTTATAAATAAACAATTGAAATTTGCCCTAAAAGCCCTAAAACCCATGTGACAATAAACCCACTAATAATACTAACACAAAAAGAATGTCCCACAATAATAGATTATTTACAACCAAACCTTGACATTACGACGTGATGTTCAAGCCAACTAAAATTTCGCTAGAATAATTCAAAGAGAAAACTTAGTAAAATAAGAAAAGATACAACTAATGATCTTCTAAATTCAATCTTCAAAATGCTCCCCTCAAGACAAATGTCTTCCAAACCTTTAGATTATCTTTTTTCACACTCTTCCGAGTTAAATGCAGTAAAGAATTTTTAGGAGATATATATTTTGTCAAGTTCCTTTAGCATTCTGTTATTCATATAGGCAATAAAAGTTGCATTTTCTCATAAATTATGATAGGAGATATACCATTATCACATGAATCATAAATGTGTTTAAATCAAAATATTGCAAACGTCGAAAATACTTAATATATGCTTTAAAATTTTACAATGACTCCTTATAGGAGAAGCACTAACTTAATCTTGCAAGCAAATTCAATATAAATTCAATACTTGGATTGGTGACGTTCTTAAAACATAGCAATGCACTAAGGA